>CM035231.1:78467360-78770181 GCA_020226215.1 Sindora glabra | reverse complement strand
TAATTTTAGTTCATAGGAAAACTTCAGTACCTGATACTCATTCCACAGCCTGGTCATCTCTTCATAGTAACCCACACTAGACCATGAAGTGAAGTGTTTCCTGGCCCGGGGGACAGTTTCCAAGTTCTTGGGAAGTTCCTTGACAATTCTAATGTCTCCTTTTAAGGACTCAATGAAATGCAGCTCATCAAATATATCAGAAAATACACTGTTCACGTAACCCATTACATTAAAAAAGAAGATATGAGGGAAGGCAATAATAGGCATCTAAGATGCTCATCTGATATTAAAATAGAATAGATGCATACACAAAAATACCTAGAATCTTTCCAGAATGAACCTTTATCCAGCTGTGGGATGACGAGGGTTGCATTCATTATGCGCGCAATAGCTACCATGTCAGATATCTATAGCAAAAATGTAATTGTGTTGAGTTAACAAATATTAGAGCAGAACAAAGGTTCAGCCTTACACAGTTGCTATCCAGGGCCTGATGAAGATGAAACCAACATAATCCAATAAAATTATATCCAAATGCTTTTAATGACTAAAAAAAGAAATTGCATCACTTATTTATATAAAAAGAAATTTCAAAAGAATGACTGTTTCACTTGCACAAGGATTGACATGAATATGGTAGATATTGTACACAATTTTAGAAATAGGAACAATAATTTAGCATTTGTATAAGAATCAAAAGATAATGCAGAAGAATAAATGGTGATTTACCCCCGTACGCATTTGATTTAATCCACCATTACTTTTCACAGTCAGATAGCGATCAAAACCTTGGGCACCTGACATGATGAAACAGATTTAGGATAAAGGGAGAGAGACAATATGCACTAGACAATGACAGCAGGCATATGCTCACGACATAGACAAATTAACATGTAAAGACTGGTAGACGCTAACAGGAAACCCTTTCACTAATTATAAAAGGAGTGCAATCAAGTGAAACGAGCACAATTAATAAAACAGCTATCAATAAATAATTGAAGCATCTGAAACCTTTATATTTAGCTGTTGGTTTGGCACAAGGGTGAAAACCATGACTGAAAGGAGAACCCCAAAGTTGTTCATCATGTACATGTAACTTAGGCACCTGCATCACATGGTTATTGCAAAATGATGATAACTACAAGGGTTGTGTGGGAGCAGACTATAAAATGGCAAATGAAATTGCTAACTGAAGCTTGAATTGCTAGCTAATATAGCAACAATACTTGCTGACATCATGTACCCATTTCAAGAAGTAAAAATTCTGTGGTTTTAAATACTTAAAAAAAAAAAACGGCATGGTAACATTTTACTGTTCCATGAAGAGAATTCTTCTAAAATAAAATGAGTTCATGAATAGAGTACCATTTTAGTAACCAAAATTCTAGCCATTTTGAAATGATGTCAGTAACACTCTAGCCTTCATTTTCCAAAATCTCTTTGAAATTGCAATTATTGAACACAGCAGATTCATGGTTGAACGTATTAGTAACAACTATTAACTCAGTCCGTTCAAACAAAAAACCAATATACAATGATCCATCTTGTGATGCTATTTAGATCTCTAACGACACCACACCAAATTCAGTCAAACTGACGTCTCCATGAAAACTTGAACACAACTTCTGCAACAAAACACTAATTATACCGACCGCAAAAGCAAATTAAACGCAAAGATCAACAGAGAAACACATCAATTTCTTCCTAACACTAAACAAACCAATTTTTCGAATCAATCGAAAGAAAAGAAGAGCAGCCATACCTGCTCAGACTCGGATCGAGAATCTACGGAAAGCAAAGGTTTCTGTTCATCATCCCCGATATTCCTCACGTAGAATAGGAATACAAAGAGGGAGAAAACAAATATTAAAATGGTATACAATGTGATGAGGCTTGGATATAATTTTCTGCTACGAAATCTGGCCGTCAACGGATTGCCAGAATGATACGAACTTCTGTTTACCATTTCAGGCTTTCAGCTGTAGATCTCTTGCAATGGTTAGTTGTTTTTCCGCACCATCCACTGGACAATAACGCTTTCATACGCGCAGGCAGAGTCGCAAGAACGGATGCTCCTGGTGCAGGAAGGTGCGCGACCGCGAGCGAAGGAGCAGGCACGCCTGTTTTTCGGTCCAAGTAAGTGCAACCGGCCCAAGACTTCAGTCCGGCGGGGGCCCAATATTTCGGTGTTCATGTAGTTAACGGACTAACGAGTTAAGTGCTACCAAACCCAATTATTATAACGTCCCACGTGTTTTTAATTAGACCTGTAGAGATGGGCAAAGCCCACTAACTTTCAAAGCAATGGTAACCCTAAAAAATTCGGGCCGAATTTCAGCCCGGCCTGTGGCTCATACGAGCTAATCCATGAATGGATGGAACCGACCCACGTTGTTATTTATTTTTTTTTAAGTTTTAATTTCATATAGATCAAAATTTTTCATCAATACAAAATTACACTCTCTCTTTTCATTTTTATATAAAATTATATTATAAATAATATTTTTTATTTTATAAATATTTTATGATTTATATTATATATATAAACATTTTTAAGATTATATATAAATTTAATATGTATTACAATTTATTTATAAATGATATGTGGTGTTTTGAAAAAAATTTAAATTTTTATTATTTAAAAAATATTTTTTTAAAAAATTCATAAGTCAATCTGTTTATCCTCCAACACAAGACTTGACCCTTTATTTTAGAAGTTCATAAAGCTTACCGATAGGTTTAGCCCAACCCATTTAACAAGTACTTTGCATTAACTAACCCCTCCATTTCATGCATTCATTTTTAATAGCCAAGAGAAAGCTTCAAAGTTTAAAAGCAAAATATGTGAGTTTTTAATTTTTAAGTGGGTAATTTGATATTCAAATTTTTTTTTAACTTAAGGGCTATTTGATTCATTGGCAAAAAGAAAACGAAATCAATAAAAGAAAATGAGAGGAAAGAAAATAAATTTCCCATAATTAATAACATTATTTAGTTCAAACAAGAAAGTAAATTAGGTTTTCCTAATTTATTTGTTGACAATCATTACAGTGAAAAAATAATTTATTTTTAATATTATAATTATCATTCTACTATTATAATTATTATCTTATTATTTAATTAATATTATTATTGATATTTTATTTACTAACATTATTATTTTATAACTCTTTAATATTAATTATTAATATTTTATTAGTTTATGTCCATTATTATTTATTTATTATTTTTAATTAGTATAATTATTTTCATTTGATTAACATTATTAATTATTAATACTATATTATTAGTTTTATTTTTTCTTTGCCATTATATTTTAGTATTATTGTACGATTATTATTATTATTATTATTATTATTATTATTATTATTATTACTATATTAGTATTTGTAAATATTATTTTATTAAAATTAATTTTTTTATTTTTTTATTATTATTGAAGATGATAAATTTAAAATTAGAATCAAATTTTTTGAAAGATTAAAAGGAATTGTTATTCGTTCATTTGAAATAATTTCATTTAAAAAAAGGAAAGAAAAAAGTAAATTTTTTTAAATCAAACATATATAAAAAGAGAATAAAAATCTATCATTCTCTCCCTCATTCCTCTTCCTTGCCTAAATCCTCCAACCAAACTCCCCACGAATTATATCCTACGGCCGAATGGCGGAGTGTACCGCGATTTGGATCCAACTTGCATATGAAGTTACATAATGCCGTCTTGATTGTGGGGGCAGCATTAACACTGCTCCTATGCTGCAAACTGCCATTGCAATATACTAATTGCCAAATAACGTTTGGTCTGACCTTTACTTGATTAGTGCTGCAAAAGCTGAGATCGGCTTCAACTATTCCATTTAGACAACAAGCATACAAAGATAGATACATATGCCTTCCTGTAACATTCACCATATAACCTAGTCAATGTCAAAGGTAATTTAAATATATAATTATATTATTGAAGGATTCAGCAAATAAACCATATATTATACATAAAGCATCCAAATATTAATGCTTGAGTTTGCTGTATCGAGCATTCCATTATGACAAAGCACCATCACGTGCTTCTCCCCAGTCTCGTAACAATAGCTGCACTTGCTTCTTCTTTTTTTTTTAAAGTAACAAAGGAAACAACTGAAAAATAGAAGTCTAATTAGCGTATCTTACATAATCAAGATAATAAATAGACTAGAGATTTATGAGCTGCACTTGCATCTCAATTTTGTGGTAGATTTGCCCTTCCTCTGTCTGCTTGACTTTGACATACTTAGAAAAAAGAAAAGTTCATCAAGCGTGCATATGTATAATGCAAAATCAATAATTAATTAGTACATAGTTGATAAGTTAATAATCTCAAAATGCAACGGTACAAATCAACTAATTATTGGTTTCACAGAATTCATGTTATATATTAATTCTTCATTGTAACCTTAAGAAAAATTAGAATTTAATTTAATTGAAATTAGACTCAAAGAGATCAATGACATGCTCTAATCTTGAAGTACAATTTATACCATTTTTAAACTTTCATATACCAAAAAAAGAGACTTGTGAACAATTTTGTACTTAATTTTGAATGAATTGAATTATAGTTTTTTGGGAATTGGAGACGAGGGTTAAAGAATTTCTCCAACAATTGCAAGAAGTTGAAACACGCGATTTTCGTAATGTGAGACAAGCACGATTTGATAAATAAAAAAATAAAAAAAACTAATTTACTAATCTCCAATGTTACAGATGGAAAAGTGATGATGGAGTACATTGGAGCCACAGGAGACCCAGTTACGTTTGGTCCCATACCAATTCAAGACGGTATTGAATTCCATTTTACACTTGGCTCCATCCGGCAATGCCGAGAGCGGCGAATTCTCAGCGTGTTGGGCAGAAACACTGACCGCCGAATCCGTGGCCGCCATTAAATCGCGCCACCACAACGCGAAAGCCTTGGCCAGCCTTTCCGGTTGGAATCTTCAGGACAAGGGTCATTCGCTGGTACGATCCATCGGATCCTAAACTCTGGATATCAAACACTTTCTCATCCTTAAAACCCCTGCTATCAACTCATCATCTCGATGGCATTGACATTGACTATGACTATGAAAATTTCCCAAGAGGACAAAATCGTAATTCAATCACATTTGCTTATTGCATTGGCGAGCTAATCACTCTTTTGAAGAAGCAATGTGCGATTTCCGTACCCACAATTGCTCCTTGGCATCGCACTGCTGATCCCTATGTTGAGCTCTTTCGGAAGTACGGAAACTTAATTGATTATGTGAATCATCAATTCTATACTGATAAGGTTTTGACTCCGCAGAGGTATTTGGATGATTTTAAGCTTCGCTCCACCCAATTTGATAAGAACAAGTTTCTGCCTAGCTATGAAGTGAATGGAAGGGGAATTCAAGGTGATGCCTTTTTTGAGACCGAGTTTGCTGCAGGAAAATGGGCTTTCAGATCAATGGTGTGATGATCTTCTCAGCTAATGCTGCTTCTTCTAATAACTACTACTATGAGAGAAAATCGCAAGCTTTCTTGCTCAACTCTACTATACTATAGATGGCTTCATAAATTGAACTTGTAAAGAAGGGAAGAATCTGTTGAATTTGTTGTTCGATTTTATGTAATACAAGGAGAGAGGTTGTTTATGTTACAACAAATACTTGTTTTAGTTTCTCACTAGTTTTGTTTGCATTAATTTCATTCCTAATTAAAAAAAAATTTGTACCAATTTATTCCTTTATACACTTATTTTAGATATTCTATTAGTTTGTTGTTTAAATTAAATTAAATTCTTAATATAAGGAATGAATAAAGTTAAAATAAATCTTTTGAAAATAATCAATAGTTGTAATAACATAAACACACTTTATATTTGCATATTTTATATGATATTAATGACGTTTTAATACTACTTGATTGCTTGTTACACATATATTTTATTTAATAAACAGTAAGTCTCTTGTACAAATGTCGTCTTCCAACAACTTTACACCACGTGTCAAGCTTTCATTTCATTTGTCACATGTTTATCCCATATTCACTTTAAAACTTTACGATTTTTTACTTTCTTTTCTTTTGACTCCTATTCTTGCACTTCTCTTTCTTTTGAAATTTGAATCCTAACTATTATCTCACAGCCTTCCATCCTTCTTCCCTCCTTTTATCCTCTTCATCACTTCACGATTTTCTTCTTTGGTGAAATGCTAGCCTACTCTTTCTTATTCTTTATCTAATATTCTCTTTCTCACTACTTTCAATCTTCCCACCTTCCCTCTCACTCATAACGCTAGCCAACACTCCATCATTTTATAATGTCTAACACTTCTCTTTTGCCTTGATCTCTTTCTCCCCTTGATATCTCTCTTTCCATTGAAAAAAAAGAACACAAGCTTCTTAACCCCTTTATTTACCTTTTACTATTGGTAAGGGCAATTTACTTTTTTTTCTATCAGTATTTTCAAATTCTTCTTTAATTTTCAAACCTTACTTCTCTTATATTTCATTCTTTCTCTACCATTCATTTTGCTTAACTTAGTTGCATATCTAATCTTATTCTTCATTTTCATTTCTCAACTATTTATTCTATGAGCTATCTTTATATACACTTTTGTTTTGATTGCAAATTCCAAATTAATTAACTCTATTCATGACCACTAAAGAATTTTATAAAAAAAGGAAAGAAATAGTTGCCCTATGAAAAAAGTTAATCATTCTCTTAATTTGTTTTAAACTTCCATTATTATACTATATATTTATTATAAACCATATATTTGTACCAAATGATAATGTAGATTTTTTCCCTTTTGATTTAGATATCATATATATTTCTAAAATCAAAGTTTATGTTTTACTTTTTTCTCATAATTGTTATTTTTGGATTATAATTGGAGCATTGCGAAGAGGGAATGAAAAAAGTTTTTATATAATGCAACTATTTCTTCTAGACCCAAACTTAAGCTTGAACTTGGAAAAAAGGCTATATGGTAGGGGGAAAAGTAAGGTTATAGTCTATCTTAACATATATAATCTCAAACCCTTGAAAAATCATTTTTATATTTTTGGACTTAGCTATTTCATTTAACCATAGAAGGTTTGAAATTATTCGTGATACTAATTATCCATGTGATTTTTATTTCATTTTCTATATATTTTTATTTTTTACCTCCATTTCCACATTTTTTATGGTGCAACGTTTGCATGTTAAAAATAAAGGAAAAGAAAGCTAAAATCTTAGTAGTGCAATAACACTTGATATTGCTTAAAAGTCTTACTCTTAATTATATCTCTCCATTATATTTACGATTCAAACTTGAGATCGTTAAGTATATTATCATTCCTACCATGCATTATTAGAATTGGAAAAGAGAATTTAGAAGTGTTGATTTGTGGTATGACTTTTTTTAATAGTAGCTTATATGTTTGAATACAATACAATATTATTTCAATATTTTTTTGCATTAACTATTTGCAATTCATAAATTATGGTTAAGGCTATATTATACGACATTTAGTCCATTGCTATATAAAATAAAAATTTGTATAAAATTATTCTATATTTTACGTATTGTCATATTGTACAAAAATATATAAGCTTATAAAATAATTAATTTAATCAAAATATCCTTACATATAAAAAATCAATAATTTTTTTCTTGTGAATTTGAAGCATGTAATTAAATCAAAATGCCCTTCAACAACAATAATTTTTAAAAAAATATGATAATTTATATAAATTAAAGACTTATACTATGGTAAGAAAATAATATAATATAACCCATAAAATATTGATTGAATGAAAAATATATTGACTACAGATAAATTTTACATGTCAATGAGTAAAAATTCAAATCATGAAGATAATACTTATTAGGAGGAAAATTTTCATTAGTGGTCTAATATCCAAAATGGCTATCAATCGCACTAGTGATTCACCAAAAAATAATATAACATGTTTAACTAATATATATATATACACACACAAATGCACATATACATATGTGTACATATTGATATCTATAGTGGATGTATATATAACAAACTAATTAAAAATACAATAAATCAATTTAAGGATATAAAATTTAATGAATACCTTATATAAAATCTTAAAAAATATTAAAAATAATATACACTATGCACAAGTATCATAAATATAATATAATATTGTCAAATAAAAATTTAAAGTATATTTCATCAAAATATAAGTGCCAATATAAAAGGAATTTTTAATTTTAATTCTAATTTTATAAAAAAAGATATATGAAAAGAAATATAAGAGTGAAAAAACTTAAAATGAGTTTTTTAATTTTAATAATTTATTATTTATTTTAACATTATCCTGTCAATCCTTATCATTTCTTCATTGGAATGGATAATTTTATACTCAACTAAACATATAAGAAAAAGTACTTTTAGATTAATTATATAATCTATTTGAAACCCTCAAATATAATATATATCTTAATTGTATAATTTGTAATATGCTATAAAATCTTACACCATATGCTTAACAAGGCACTAGTTTATTAATTAACATATTAAATTAAATATTTTTCAATTTCTTATATACTTTTTAAACATATTCTCCTTATTTCAATTATAATTAATATTAATTATTAATTTTGCAAATAGTTATAATATGCTATTTATTCACATTGTCCTCTTCAACTTATATATTCATTTATCTCAACCATCTACTTCTTCTACATTTGTGGTCTTTCACTTCAAATTAAGTTATATAATTAAACATCTTATTTAAATTAAATTTGCATTCTAATTATATTAGATATCTTATTCAAAAATTTATCCATAATTACATGGAATGCCTTATTTAAAGTGTTCCCTTTCTATCAACATAAAATAAAAATATTTATAAATTATTGAAAGCTAGTAATTTTGCAAATATTTTTAATTTTTTCATAATATTTTCACTTTGATTTATGTTACTTCCTAAAGTTATTTAAATAAATTTTTTCCAATATATGTTATAGATATGTCATTGAAATAATTCATTCTATCTCTATTGGAGTAAAGCATCCCGAGCTTAGCGTATCTCATTAGGTATGGAGAAGTATTGGAAACCCCAATTTATTTCTTCAAAGCCATTTCTTTATGCCTTTACATAGTGTTAATGCTATGATTTGACAAGTTTGATTGTAGTTTTAATTTATATTTCAAAATTTAACCTTTAAAGTTTGTTAAGAATAACTAAAATATTTATAATTATAATAATTATAGCATCAATTTATATGGTTTTGATATTGATCAATTTTAACTTCAATTTATATATTTATGACAATATTATAATCTTAATTGTTAGATATTTATTTCATTTAGTAGTTTTTTTTCATTTGAAATTACTAAAGATTATAAATAAGAATATATCAAGTAAGAGTGTTTTTAACATGTGAAAGTGAGAAAAATAAATTGTGACCATTGGATCTTACATTGAAGGGTTGGAATTAAAATATAAAATTATGTGACTTTTTTAAATAATTATATGACTTTCAATTATGTTTTAATTCTAGCTATTAAATGGAGGATACAATTTTTTCTTCTTATCTCTCTTATAAAAATACTTCTCTTACTTAATATACTACACACACATTCAATTTTTCACATATATATGCATTACATTGACTTAAAATATGGTTTATATTTATTTGGTTAATTTTTTTTGGAATATAGTTGTACATATATTCAATTACAATTGATATTGCAATTTGGGATAATTTAAGTATATAATTTATATTCTCAGATATCCTTATTTGTGGAATTTTTTAGGCAATTATAGTTGTAAAATTATTAAGAAGATGCATAATGTTACCTTACAGTCTAACATCATTAATTTTTTAACAAAAATATTTATATGGCATCTACAATGCATTACGTAAGATGCTAAATTGGTACTAAATCATATTTTTATATTCTTATGGTAAAAAATGCACTTTTTATTTCCTAACTTTTTTTAATGTTTCTATTGTATGTTATATTCTATTTGAAATAATAAATTCATCCTCTTATTTCTTTAGTCATTATTTGGATCAATATTTGTATTAGTACGATTAAAGCCATTACATCACAGTGGTATTAATTTACCTCATGTTATGATAGTGACAATCACATTAATTTATCCTTATGTTATGATAATGACAAAAAATGCTTTTTTACCTATTATATATGATAATTTTTATTATTAATCATGTCATATTTTTTATAATATTATATTATTTCATATGATTTTTTTTGGAATAAAGACATATTATTATCACTAATTACTTATTCTCCATGCTCCATTGTTTTGATATACCTAACATAGAAATAGATTAGAATGAACATTTCATTCTTAACTATATATATCAAATATAATTATAAAATAATTATTCTATTCGTAATTTTGTTCACGTTCATATTTTATTTCAACATACCAAATACAACATTAATAAAAAAAAGAAAAACAAGGAATTATGGTTAATCATTCAAAATCCTCTAATATACTTTAACACTAGGTTCTCTTTCTTTTTCCTTTCTTTTTTCAACTTTTAATGATAAGATAATTGATTTTATACTTCCATTTTAGTTATAATTGAATATTAATTAAACACTTATTACACTCCATTATAAACTAATTTTGTATTAATTTAATCTCTATTTAATTTAATTTTTCAATTTTATCCTCTAAAATTCTAATTTCCTTAAATGTTATATGTTTATTCTCCATTAACTCATTACTTATATAACAAGTCAAGGAGATTAAAGAAGAGTTTCCTCTTATAGGGTACTAAACATAAATGGTGCTAATAAAGGAAACCCCAAACCTACTACTTATTTTAATTAAGTTTAATGCTCTTTCGATGATTCAAGCTATTTCAAATGAAAATCTCTCACGTCCTACTTATGTCTATAATTTAATTGAAGATTGCAGGAAGCTATTGCATGTTTTAGGATCATCTCCTATAGTAAAGGCTAAGCTAGTTATGTTGCTAATTATTTAGCTAAAAATGTTATAACTTTTTATAATGGGTTAGTTATTATGAAATGTCTTACTCCTAGCTCTATGATGTATTTGCTTAAGGATGTAATAGGTAAACATTTACTTAGACTTGTATTTGCAATTTAATTTTATTTAAGTTTCTTAGTTTATAAAAAAATATATAACAGAAATGTTATGTCATGCAAGAGCTTAGATGAGCATGAATTTGCTTACACGTGAATGCCCTAATGTCACGACCTAAGCCAAATCGTGACCAGTGTGGATCCTATTACCCAATTTCCACTAGTTTTAATACTATTTATCATAATTCTACTCAACATAAATTTTCTTATTTTTGTATAACTTAAATCCATTTCAAGTTCTTGCGAGAAAACAGACAGAGTTTCCTCTATTTTTAGACAATTTTCGAGAGTCACATGCCCTAAATCATAAAACTTGTATTCTTTACAAATACAACTGCATTATCAACATATACAATATTACACTACTTCAATATGTATACCTCAATCCTATTCTATCTGTCAAAATCCTTTAACCAAGCCATTTTTTTATTCTCTATGAATGCAATAAAGCTCAAATATTCTTATCTTAACCTAAAAACATTGAAAATAGAATGGAATGAGTTACAAGAACTCAGTGAACATATATCTATCAATTCTAAATCTAATTTCAATTATTTTAAATGGTTACGTGCTGATTAGATATTTGATTAAAAAAGTAATTGCAATCCAAACTCCCTAAGTTTTTGAGATATACAGGATCAAGCTTTGGGCACACAACTTAATTTCATCTTTTATATTATAAATTACAATAATCTCAACTATTCGCTGCCACATAATATCATCATCATATCACATACACCAATTTCGGGTAATTATCGTATTCACAAATAGTTAGTGAAGCTCAATCTCATCCAATCATCACATCACATCACATTAATAAGATATATTCAATCACAATCTAATTTCCATGTCACATGACAAATGTATATAAATCATAATAATAACACATGCATCCACCTTTTGACTCTCGAGCTAACTTTATACCTTTCACAAGCTATCCATCCTCATTCCTCTTAGGTCTGTCTTATACCCTCTATAAGCTATTAGTAAGAATTTTCCATTCGGCTTTCATATTGTCGCCCTATCATATTTCTCATTTCAAATGTCACTCATGACTTATTTCATATCATAATATGCACAATAGAGCTAAGCTCTATAAATCACAATTTCAATACAATCTCAATACAATTCAACTATTCATCATCACGAGGTACACAAGACATATAATACGACATATATATAGCAGCACCATACCCTCTTACATGTCCATAATATTCATTCATATTTTCAATGTAAGTCGTACTACACTTTTCAGCATATCAATAACAACATAAGTTTAATCACATTACAATTATCATTTCCCCTAGCATTTCAATCACAATTAATCAACAATCAGTAGTAATCATCATTATGCCTCACAAGGTAAACAACATTCTCTCAAATCAATAATCAATAACTCATCACAAGCATTATTTTTCAAATTCTCTGATACGTAGCCACACGATCGATTTCATAGTATATATTATGATTCACAATTACATTATTGAAGTTTCATAACTGAATAGATACATGATCTACATTACTTATAGAAGGATTTCGGTTTATAGCACTTAAATACTTTAATATTGAAATATTAAATTAAAGTGGGATATATATACTCACCTAAAGATGTTTGGTTACCTTTTGACATTTCAGGGCATTTATGATTATTTTCACTCCTTTTCTCTCTTTTTTACCACTTATAATGATAAACTATAAATGGAATATTCATAAACCAATAATCACTAACTCATCACAAGCATCATTTTCCAAATTCTCTTATACGTAGCCATATGATTGATTTCATAGTACATATTATAATTCATAATTACATTATTGAAGTTTCATAAATGAATAGATACATGATGTACATAACTTATAGAAGGATTTCGATTTATAGCACTTAAACACTTTAATATTGAAACATTAAATTAGAGTGGGATATATATACTCACCTAATGATGTTGAGTTATCTTTCGACATTTCAGGGCATCTATGATTATTTTTACTCTTTTTCTCTTTTTTTCACCACTTATAATGATAAACTATAAATGTAAGAATGTTACTTATCTTGTCTCCAAATATTCTAATTCCAAGTTCAAATCATAACATAATAAATTATTCTAGGTCATCGACTTCTTATATTTCTCCAATGTTAACTTTAAATCCAAATTTTATCTTTACATAAAATTTATTTAGAATCAAGTTTATACATAAAAAGTATTAAACTGTGAGGCTCTCAATTTAACTTTATTCATATGGCTCCACCATCTTGTAATATCACTTCCTTATATTTTCAAAGAAATTAAATAAAGAAATTAGAGATTTTCGTAAATAAGGAATTTTTTCATCAAGTACAAAATAACCAATTTTAAAGCTTTAAAGTATTAGAAGACCTAAATCATATTATATTATAAAATTAGATACTTAGCTCTAAATAATTTAAACACCATTTTAAAGAAATCAAATAATACAATTTAAATATTTGTTTGAATCAAACCTTAAGTACTAAGAATATTAGATTTTTTGATATTGATTTACTCTAAGGACACTAGTGTATTATTCTAGAACATCTATTTCTTATCTCATCAATTCTATATCGGGTAAAAAGAATATGATAATTAAATAGAAGCCTCTCTTTCTAAATCCATCATAAGATAATTAAATTATTAGAACTCTATGCTAATAAGACAATTATTCATATTATTTTACAAAGTTATACGTTCGATTTATAATATTCTTATCTATACGTTAATAAGGTCACCTGATCATAACTCTTATATCTGACTCCAAACTATTTTTATCACATTAGGACTATTTATATACTAGCAACACGGACTAGAGCATATTACTATATATATATACATATCACATAAGTTTCATATATCATAATATCTTGATCTCAATTTAGCCATAACACGAGGTAATTAATTTATCATCTCAGTCATCCTCATTCACAATTTCATAACTCTAAATACATTCATATTTAGATACCAGAATACCTAATTATCAAATGATAGTTTCATACTTCCCATGTGTGGTCACAAGTCAAGCACAATCACAATTACACCCTTAGTTAAATCATACATTCATCTTGATTAAGCAAAAACCCACTCGATACCCTTTATCACATCATTTTCAAAAGGTCAATCAATAGTAATTAATAAGAAACAAATGGTGCATTAGAAGCACTATTACATACGACAATCATCATTAGAATAAGAAGCAACCAAATCACGAGTATTTTATACTCATTCATATTGAAGTATATATTTACACACATTCAGTCTATTAGTTTTATGACATATTATCCTAGTAAATAGAATAAATAGAATGTAGGAAAATCAAGTAGGGAGGTTCCTCAAATAGATATACACTTACCTGGGAGTGTCTATTTACTCCAAGGATTCCCAAGTATTCCACTTTAATCTCTTTTTCCTTTTTCCTACTTCACAATTATGAGAATAATTTATAAACATTAATATTACTCACTTCGTGATTATCCTATTATGTACTTATCCTATAAATATCATAAATAACTTATTTTTTATGTTTAGAGATCAAACACCCTATGTTAGACCCTTATAAATCATGAAAACATAAAACAGGATGGGTATGGTTAGCTATAGAGTCACATGGTTATGACCTTTGAATAATATCTTATAGATGATTCAAGAATCATGAATATACTTGTAAAATTTATTTCATGAAAAAATATGTTTAATTAGCTTTCCATAGACTACTCACTCACATAAATTGGTTAAAATTTGAAAAGGTTACGCTTTTTAGAACATAGGCATGAAAATTTCACTTTTTGAAATTTTAAGTTTCTAACATATGTCTACTATTTTGATGATATCTAAAAATATATATAATATTTTTATTTGAAACTAATTCTATTTGAAATTAGACTCAATTACCTTTAAAACAATAGGTGATTTATTTAAAATGGACATAAGATGAAGAAGTTATACTCCTTCAAAGCTGGCATAAAATTTTGTAGTTGATGAATCAATTAGTAAATCAATTCATCTATTTAGTTTTCGCCTCTGGACCCCTAAAATTGATTGATAAATTGATTTATCAACGCTTGAAATCCTAGAATCGATTGGTTACTTGATTCTAAAGTTTAATTTCGCCTCTAAACATTTAGAATCGATTCACAAATTAAAAACTTTATTTTTTGTGAAATTTTTACTATGCAATCGATCTAAAACACCTTATAAAAATATATAATGCATATCAAACCTAAGTATAATTATCACTATACTTATCTAACATCTTATATCACCTCTTTCCATCATTTATTACTTCTATAACATCAAAATAAATCAGAATCAAGCAAAATCACAAACTAACCCATATTTCATCTATATCGTCATATAACTTCAAAATCGATAGATTTAGCTAGAGTATCCACTCATCTTATATGAAAAAGGATACTAGAAAATTAGTTTAAAAATCTTTTAATCCTAACCATATTAAAATCTATGGATTCAAGAGTTAGGGTTTGGAATTCCTAACAAAACTAAATGGCCTCAAATCTCTTCATCAGCTAATAAGAAATAGCAATGATTCTTAATGAAAGTAATATCCTTACCTCAATTAGATGAAGAAATCAAGAAGAATGGAGGTTTTCCTTGCTTGATTGAAGGAGTAAAGTTAAGAGAAGTCGAGAAATGAGGAAATGAGAGAAGGGTTAAGGTTTGGGGCTGAAATATAAGTTAGAGCCCCAAGGGCATTTTTGAAAAGTTGGTCCTAAATCTCTTTTATACTCATACATTCACTTACATCGGTCTATAACTTTATGCTTCATAATTCCAATAAATTTTTTCCATCAAAATTTTACCTTAAATCATATTCACATATCCTTACTTTTATTAACTCTATTTTATTCTATATTTCACACATAAAATTCCTAATTTACTTGAGTTTACCGATCGTCTCAATTATTCTTTCTCATAAAATAAATTTCAAATTTACTATAATTTAAGGAAGGTGTAACACCTAACCTTAAACTAACATTGGACACTTTGCAAAAAGTTATACCATTTTGCATAAAGTTACAACTATCTTTTCCCTATGGATTGTATATCTTTTTCGCTTTATCTTTTTATCTTAATTTATTTTCCAATGCAAGAAAACATTGCCATTAGCCCTTTCTTCCTTTCCCCTATTCCATTATAAACAATGTCCATACCTACACAAAACATTTCTAATCAATGCCTTATCTACTCAATTAACATTAATTACATTATTGCCCTTTGACACTCATCATAAATATGTCATTAATATAACATTCATTTCTACAATCATTAAATTTATTATTCCCTTTATTTTTTATTATCTATCATAGTTAACTGATTTTATAGATATTAAGAAACTTGTTTGATTTGTTTATTTTTAATAAACTTTTAAAAACTATTATTTATATACAAAGTTCAAAACAATTGAAAATAAAAAAATACATATAATGAAATAAATGCAAATGGGTTAAGAGTATAGAATAATGAAGTATTTATTAATAAAAAAGAAAAATAAAATTGAAAAAGAAATTTTATGTTTCATTAAAATTATAAGGTGACAGATAATAAGGAATAAAATTTTTTTTTAAAATATGATAAATAATAAATAATAAAAGGAGTATCTTACATAAAAATCAATGATGAAGCATTTGAGAATCTATGCTAGTTTATGTCTGATGAGATTGATTTATGTAAAATAAGGATCTGTATTTTCTATATAATTATCATTCATAAATTATCAGAATATATACAAGAGGTATAGCTACAAGATCCTTCAGTTTTAAGGATGATGACTAAAGTCCAAGGAAAGTCTTAACAAAAAATATAGAAATATTACAGATGTATAAAAAAGAATTAAGTTAAATTAGAGATTATGATGGATATAATAAAATTATAACTCTAATACTCCTTCTCAAATTAGCGTATAGAGGTCACAAATGCCCAACTTGTGTCTTAAGAGCTCAAAGTAGTTGAAACATTATGCCTTTATGAACAAATATGCAAGCTATTCTTAAGTTAAAATATAATGGTTGTTGATAACATTAAAAGTAAGTTGTTCTCATGATAATCAATCTTAATGTGTTTAATGTGTTCATGAAAAATTGGATTAGAAGTTATGTGTAATGCAACCTAATTATCATAATAAAGTTGTATAGGTTCCGAATGTGTAATAGTAAGAGTGGAGAAGAGATTATGAAGCTATATTAATTCACTAGTAATAATAGCTATAGACTTATACTTAGCTTTTGTTGAAGATCAAGAGATTATTGATTGTTTCTTAATCTTCCAAGATATAGGTACATTATCAAGTTAGGTAAAAAAGATAGAAGTTAACTTTCTAGTCAATAGGCAATTTGCCTAATTTGAATCACAAAAGTGTTTTAGATAAAGATTATTATGTGATTGAAAGAAAAAACCTTAGCTAGGAGAGGATTTCAAATAATGCAACACCTATATAGAAGCTTTTAGATAATTTTTATGTGGACATTGCATGCATTGGTTAAGAATATGAAGTAAATACATGATATCTAACCAATTAATGGTCAAATAGATGAAATTTCTAACTAGTATGCAATAAGGGCTAGGATTATCAAGGATTTAGCTATCATCAAGTAAGAAGTTGTGTTGTTATGTTATAGGAAAATGAAACAATTTAAAACCTAACATGTCAAATTCTTATAGAATGTCTAGTGTGTGCTTGTGCGGATAAAGTGAGATCCCAGTAGGTGAGTAAGTAACCTCTAAGCCAAGAAAATATTTCAAATATCTAAAGTCTTTGATATGGAAGCATTGTTAAAAATATTATTTAATAATGTCACAATAAGAAGCATTATTGCTTGTAAAAATCAAATCATCAACATATACTAATATCATAGTAAAGTTATTCCTTGAAACCATAGTGGAAAAAAATAGTTAGCCTTAGATTGGATCAAGTTAAATTTGATTAAGGCAGTGGAGAGTTTGACAAACTAATGATGTGAGGCTTGAGAAACACTATAAAATGATTTATATAATCGATATACTCAATTATCATTGGATTTTAAGAGCCCTAGGTATACTTTTTCATGTAAGTCCCATAAAGGAAAGTATTTGTTATGTCTAACTGATACAACAACCATTTTTTAACTATGACAATAGTAAGAAGGTAATAAATAGTGGTAAGCTGTGCAATAAAAGAAAACATATTAGTGAAGTCAACCCTTTTAACCTAAATGTGCTTAAATATATATATCTATTTGGACCCAATTGGTCTTTTACTAGGAGGAAGTGACTCTAAAGTGTATGTTTCATTCTATTATAAAGCTACCAACTCAATAGCCATTGCCTTTCACCATTTAGGATCTTTGTTAACCTGGGAAAATGATTTTTGGCTCATCTTGGATGGAGACAATCAAGAAAAAAGCTATATGTGAAAAGGGAAAATCGTGAATAAGAAAGTTAACAAGAGATTGGATAAGGATTACCTAAGGAAATCACATCAAACACAAGTGAGTTATAAGGTGATACACTAAAGGATTCATACTTTTAATCTTGAAAATTCCATAGTAGTTGATGATTACGTTATGGCCCTTTAATTTGTGGCTAGGAGCAAGTTTTCATTTGAAGAATGAGTAATTTCTATCTAAAGTAATGATTCACTGGATATCATTTGAACATTGTTAACATTTGCTTCTTGAATTGAGAAAAGAATGATAGTTTAAAGAGCTTTAGTGGTTTCTAGATTATTTGTTAGAAATGGAAAGCACTATTCATAGAAAATAACATTATATAAAGTATAAATACTTTTGGTGCTTAAATTATATACTGAATATCCCTGCTGCCTTATAAGGTATCCAACAAATATGCAAGGATATGAATAAGAAGCAATTTATCTTTTGGTTTAATTGAATCGTGAGTATAATAAAGGCACCCAAAAACTCACAAATGAGTATAAATATGAGTTTTCCCAAAAAGAACTTCAAAAGGTGTTTTTTCATCTAATGTACAAGTGAATATGTAATTAATCAAGTATGTTGTGGTTAGAATGCACTTACGTAAAAATTAATGTAACCTGGCTTGAAACCTTAAAGTTCTTGCCACTTTTAAGATGTGGCATTTTTTTTCCACCATTCCATTTGTTAGGGTGTATAAACACAAGAAGTTTGATATGTGATGCCTTTTTCTCAAAAAATTTTGACAAAGGTTTTGAAATGAATTCTAAGGCATTATCATTTCTAACTTATTTAACATTTTGGTCAAATTGTGTTATAACCATTAGCATGAAAATAAACAAAATGAGTGTAAACTTCTTATTTTTATTGTAACAAATAAATCAAAGTGTATTTATTGTGATTATCAACAATGGTAAGAAAATAATGTACATTAATATAGGAAACTATTTTATATGGATCATAAATATCAATGTGAACTAAATCAAAAGAAAAAAGAGATTTATTAAAACATAGAGCAAAAATAACACTACTTTGTTGAAAATGATGATAACTTCACAATGCTTATTAAGATTAGTGATAAGCAATTTTGGTATTGACTAAATAAATGATAGACAATTAAAAGATAAACGTCTTAAGGGTTAATACGATGAACTTGAATTACAATTTGAGTCAACCATAATAGCATGATAAGCATCGATTCCATTAAAGTAGTATAAGCGTTCTCACATCTTATCCATTCTAATCAATTTCCTCGTGGCAAGGTCCTATAGAACACAAAATCCAAGAAAAAAAAAAGGCAACACAATTTAAAACTTTGGTTAGCTTAACAAGGAACATAAAGAACGTTGTCGAGTAATATTATGAAATAAAGGAACGCGACCACGTGCTTAAATAGATAAAAAAAAGTACCATCTAGGAGGTGCACAAGTGATGCAAATTGCATTTGTGTTTGATTTAAAAATACAAAAGGGCAAGAGGTTATATGGTTTAATGCACCACTATCTAAGACCCCATTAGATCTTTATGTGTAGTTTGAAGACTTTTATCAACAAAGTTGGCTACATTACCTTACTTGCCATTGAGTAAGGTAGTAAGCTAATTATATTTGTTTAGAATCAATTTATGATTAGTGAAGTGACTGATAAAGGCATAATAGTAACACATAAAGAAATGGCGGCTTAATTGGCAATTGGTGTGTTGATTCATCTTTCTGATGAGGTCCCTCGTTGTTCCAATATGCTAGGTGACCATCCAATTCTTGTTCCAATGAAACTCTCTTTATTCCTTTAATAGATCTTGAACTAAACTAGAATTTACCTTATCATCCATGACAATAATAAGAATATGGATTTAATTTGTAAGAATTTTACAATACTATGTAAAATAAGTATCTATATTTTTTATATTATTCTCATTCACATGTGATTATAATATATACAAGAGGTACAATTATAAAATTCCTTGATGATGATAGCTAGAATCTAAGGCTAGTCTTGATAAAAAAATAGAAATCGAAATATTATAAATGTACAAGTGCCAATGAAACTAATATAGAGATTATGATAAATATAATGAGATTAGGGCAGATATGATAAGATTATAATTTTAATAATTTGGAAATTAATGATGCTTCTATATTGCCAAAGTTTTTGCTTAAATTGTAACTCCAAAAACAAAATCCAAGAATAAAAGCGCGAGAGGATCTCATTTTGTTGACATGCATGTTGCTCTGGATGATTTTACCTAGAATATTTTGCTGACATCATAGGCGAACTGCAGATTCGCCAATTAAATCCAAAGTTGGTCCCACGTTATGCCGTCCAGCACCAGCCGCAGTCAATTGCGTGCAAGAACACCACCAACCAAGCACGGAATCCTACAGAGGGAGAACACGTAAGAACAGCAGATCTTTAGCTTTCCCATTGAAGATTAGAGTTGTCCTCATCGTCACACGCCACATGTCCCACTGATCCGCTTGATTATGCCACGTGCACGCACATATTTGGGTCTAGGTTGCCCCGTTGCAGTCTATATATCTTGTCGCATAGATTATGGACCGCCGTGCCAGCTCCTCTTCTATCTCAACCACATGTGCTTCTAGTTGTTAGCACAATTTTGCAGGGTCGTCTTCCATTCCAATGGTACGGAACGCTGACAGATCATCTTCCATTGAAAAGGAGCCAAGAACTCTCAAAATTCACCAAATTCAATCTGCAAGAGTACGTTGATATTTTGTTAGAATTCTTTTCGATCTAGTTTTCCAGGATTCTGTTTATGGACTTGGAGTTTTCATCTTCACTACTCTTCTGTGCTGATTTTAACATGAATGAGTATACAGGATTCAGCAATTTCCGTGTTGAACACAGAGAGCATGGAAGAAGCTACTAGAATTTTTACAGAGGTAATTACTTGGTGGTTCAATTTTAATTCATTTATTTGAAGATTAATTAAAGTTAAATAATTTGTCAGGGTTTGAAGCCGGTGGTTAGTGGAGCTTGTCGCATGGGATCTGATTCAGAAACATGTATGGGCGAAGAAGATCTCAAGTTCTTAGATGACAGGGCAACAGCAGTACGTGCATTCCGGGACATAGCCTCTGCACCTTTCTAGCCTAAATGCCTAATCGGGAGCAAGTTTTCCTTCATTGTTTATACAAATTTATAGCATTGTTCATTCATAGGGGAGCTAGTCTCTACAGAATGAAGATCCGGGTTTCCTAATTTCATTTTATTTTATTTTATCTTCTTATGTGATAACTGCTTCTCGGCTTAAGATATAACGATTGTATACTTTCCTTCAATGTACAAATATCGGGGATACACTTATCTACTTAGTCTTCGGTTTCAGATGAAAGCAAACGATACATATGGTGACTAGCTTACGTTTATTAGGTTAAGAAAAGTTCGTGCTGTTGTTGTCCCCGCGAGGAAGCTGCAAGATAAGTTTTGAAGAGGTTAAAATATAATGTTAAGAACTTTAATATAAATATTTTAAATTTTGAGTGGCTTTATATGTGATTTTTGTTAAAAAAAAGGGTTAAAAATTATGGGATTTTTTTTTTTTAAAACTTCTCCTGACTTTGAGGTTTCACTAACCAACGAGGCTTCGTTCTTAGTTGTTGAAAAATGTTATTGCATAATCCAATTATCACATATTTTTATGCCTACCAATTATCAGTCTTATTGTCCGTCCACTTATTTTATGGGATTAAGCCGTGATAAAAATGGGTACATAATTTTAAAACTTTATTTTTTTATCTCTTAAATTTTATCCGAATAACAAATATGATATAAGAATGCTTTCCTTCTAAATCTAAAAAAAAACTGAAATGGTTAATTTTTAATAAAATTTAATATTAACATTGGTTGATATTATTTTTCACTATGTCAAGTCATTTTTTACTTTAGAAGAAAATTTCAAATTTAATGACAAATTTTTTAAGAAAATTAAGATATTAGAATTCAAAATTAGTTTTAAAATTCAAGGTAAATTTTTTTTTGAATACATAATTTATTTTAATTATATCAGTTGTTTAATCTTTTTAAAATATGTAAAATAAATAAAATTTTAAATTTTAAATTCATTGATCAGATTAAGATTTTCATTTATATAGGATAGTGTATTAAAATAATTTAAACAAAAATTTCCAAAATGTTAACTATGTTGGTCAGTTTGGTTTTTAAATTTACAAATTAGATAAAGTTCATTAAATTGAATTAAAAAAAAACTTTCATTAAATATAAGTGCAGTATATTTCAATATTATATATTCTTCAAATTTCAACAATTGTCATAATATCTTTATAATTTCTAAATAACTTATTGTATATATAATTAAAATAATCAAATCAATATAGGTCTAGATTTAACTTAATATTTTCACTTGTTCTAAAAATTTTAAGACATAAAAGTACAAGATTTTAAAACATATGTATCATTTTTTATTATCAGTTAAAGTTTAAAAAATAAAGTATAAGATTATAAAATTTTTATATCATTTTTATTATTCAATCTAATTTTACAGGAATAAATTATATTTTCCCCTTAATTTTATGAGGTCCCATCATGCAAAATTAGTAGTTAGTAATTAAATAAATGCCAGAAGAAATGAGAGAAGCAAAACTTTGAAATTTTAATCACCTGTCTTAATCAATAACCATTTCAATATCTATGCTGAATCTGCCATGTGGGTATTGTTATCGGAACTCTTTTATCGAATATCTAAACTCAATTTTACTTCGAGATGATAGGAATGATCTCGTCAACTATCGAAGGTTCAAAGAATTTTCTTCTACTTCCAAAATTCGAAATAGGTCATCTCTTTGTAAATAGAAGACTCTGATGTCCATATGCAGTGAGCGCTACTGCTCCATGTCATGGCACTAGCTGGCCTGGCTAATTGCTTCTATATCTCTAGAGAGCATTCATACTCTGTACGCCCTAAAGTGTAAATCTGTGGGCCTTTAGCGGCGCGGAATATGTAGAGGTAAGGACCGTTAAGTTCTCATCTTACTTCCAGCCAGAATGCGCTGAATTTGAAAGTCTCTGCTGAATGCCTGGTTGAATAGCAGTGTGGTTTGGAATTCTGAAACAAATGGGAACCAATCCAATAGAGCCACAGGAAAAAGGATAAGCACCCCTATAAAGTAATCGTAACCCCTTGATAAAGCTTTGGCTGAACCCCACATTCTACATCCCTTCACCCATGGCCTGCACGCTTGTGATATCTGCCCATTGAACGCCACACACATTAGCAAATCCATCTTCAGCCCGATACAAGAGAGAAAATTTCTCTCAAACAATATGTATTGATTATTAGACAAGTACCTGCACTAGGGCCCATCCTGTTGGTAAAAAGGCCAGTAAACTCACAAAGATGTCCCCCACAGTGAGGCTAAGCAGAGTAAACATCAGTGTCAAAGTGAAAACGACCCCAATAAACAGGATAAACTTGACGATACGGAACATCAGCTGGAAATCAGCACTCGACCTCTTTCTACCTGGAGACACAATCTGCAGTTTCAGATGCCACCATTTAAAAATACAACTACCAAATGCTCTCATCCAGAATTAACTTTTTTGAATTTTGATGACTGGATACTGACCTTCAAGATGACCACGACAGCAACTATGACTATCCAGGATAGACAATAGACCTGGAGAGATAAAGCATGTCAGATTGCTGAAAGCTGTTATAGAATTCTTTTAGGCCCAATAATCCCCATTCGTATGACAAAAAATGAAATACAGCAGACACGTTTACCATGATGCTCTTGTTGCCTCTGGCTACTTGAAGATGATACACAATTCCGCACTGATAGACAAAGAAGCGCAGGACAAGGATGACCTCAAAAAATCGCCCTAATATCCGAGTGTGCTGTAGATGCTCCTGTTCCTCATCCCACCATGATTCCCAGCTCTTGTTTGCGGGAACACCTATACCACCTCCACTGTTTATCCATTTGGTCCAATCATTCCAGTCCTTAACTATTTTTTGCCACTCAAATCCTGAAGGATTAAAAGGAAAAGGAGCAAACAAAAACGAACATACCAAAAACCACATTGACAATGAGGGAAAGAAATATGATGTTGAATCCGGAGTTGCTGATCCATAGATCTTGTAAGCTATAAGTAATCCGGACATCTCTAATGCTTTTACAAAGTGACTCCGGGAATGCAACCTATAGTTCTCAACAATTTTTTCATGCCGAACCACAAAGCCACGTCCTGTTGCTCTGTACTTTGCCCCACCATGCAGAAGAGTGTGCCCAAAATAATGCATCTTGTCCCCAACAAGAAAGTGAAGAAAACGGATGCTACCTGCAGTTGCATTATTATGATGTCACCTATAGCAGTTCTGAATCCTCTCTCTAGTCCAATCTCCATGACCATTGGCAGAGTCATCAGAAGACCTATTTGCACAACTGATTGAGAAGCCATGACTGCCATTAAAGGATCGTCTGCCTTTATCCTGGCTAACTTAATGATTGCCTCCTCAAATCCACTCAGCGACAGGTGAAGTTTGCCATATAGGAAGGCATAAACAGCGAGGACCATGATCTGCGAATCAGCAAGAGAAAACATAAGTGCTAGAGGCAGGGTTCTAGTAAGCTTTTATCATGGGATTTGGAAAATATATGGCCACAGGTTCGTAATAGGAAATCAATTTCCATATCCTTTACCCCCATTATGATTGAATTTAATAACAAGTTTGTTACAGAAAACACTGTTGGGTTTTTAATAAAGGATGGCCAGCCTTTTGGGGTTTAATTGTTATGCGTTAACTTTTAAGGCTTAAGCATTACCATTGAGCTGAGATAGAATCCGACAGTCGTAAAATAAAATGACAGCATGCAGAAAATGTCAAAACGATGTTAATATGGAAGTAATTCTAATAAGATCTAATAATAAATCTTTGTATATACAGAAGTAATCTTTCATAATTGGAGTAATTTATAATCCTAATCCCTTCATAATCTTTGAATATACAAAAGTAATCCTTCATAATTGAGGTAATCTGTTATAATCCATGTATATACGGAAGTAATCCTTCATAATCAGGGTAATTTATTGTATCTTTGCTCTAATCAATTTAGGAGAGATTATAAAAGATATTTTAGCCTAGGCCTTCAAAAACGTTTCAAGTATTGTATATATATGTAACCATCTTAGATTAATGAACATCGACTTTTGATTCTCACTTAAACTTATTATGGTATCAAAGCTATCCAAGCTCTGTTGTGTGCTAATATTCTTCACTATGGCAAGAACCACACACGAGATAGTGAAGAGGATTTCTTCACCATATGATCTAAATTCAAACGACAACCTAGGGAATGTGATCACCCAAGTACAACTGTGGGGTGAGAATTATGAAGAATGGGCTAGAGCCATGTGGACATCTCTGCATGCTAACGTTGTACAAACCGTCAATAGAGACACTGTTGAACCAAGTGACAGATGCAAAAGAGAGTGGTTTGACAGGTTTGAGCGATGAACAGTGGCAAACAATAGTCGAGATGCTAAACAATCATAAAGAAAATGCGAATGAAAAAATGACAAGTAAAAAGACTGCGTAGATTATTGATACAAGCACATCTAACCACATGATTGGCAATTTAGAACACTTGCATGGATTGAGAGATGTACAAGGATGCCCTATAAGGTTACCAAATGGACACCAAGCAACAGCTACCAAAGAAGGAATTGCAATTCTTGATGGAGGATTAATACTTGAAAATGTTCTTTATGTGTTTAAATTGAACTGTAGTCTAATATTTGTATCGCAATTGATAGATGAGGCAAATTGCATTGTCCAATTCACTAACTCTCTGTGTTATGCAGGACCATATTTTGAAGATGTTGATTGGTGCGTGTGAATGAAGGGATGGACTCAATATTTTTAGAAGGATTTGAAGTGAGGAAGTTTTCAAAGTGAATGAAATATCTCAACTTGATCTTTGGCAGAGATGCACAGGACACCCTTCCTTGATAATTACTCAATTAGTCTCCAATGTTAGTAGCAAGGATAATGAGTTTAAGAATAAAACTTGTGATGCATATCAATGAGCAAAACAAACTAAGGATAGCTTTTTTTTGAGTAACCATAAAGCCACTACTATTTTTGAATTAATTCATTGTGATTTATGCTTCATATTTTTTAACTATAGTGGATGATTTTTTTTGTGCTATATGGATTTATTTGTTGATTGAAAAAAAGGAAGTTTCCTGTGCCTTGCAAAATTTTATTGCCTTAGTAGAAAGTATGATAAACAAGTTAACATTGTTCATAACGATAATGAGACTGAATTTACATGCTTATCAACTTATTTTCTTGAACATGGAATAGTGTTTCAACATCTTGCACAAATACATCTAAACAAATGCACAAAGACATCTCAACAAAATAGGCGAGTTGAAAGAAAACATCAATGGAATGATATAAAGCGAAATTGATCATTCTTGGGAATCATTAAGTTGAAGAGATTGACTTTTTGCCCTAGTGGCAAAAATGGTAATAGTTCATCTTGTTCTAATTGTTGTTGTAGCCAAAAATTAGGATCTTCACTAAACGAATGTGCATAATGCATTTCTTCATGGTGATATACGGGAAGAAGTATTCATCAGATTACCTCCAGGATTTCATACATCTTAACCAAGCATGGTGTGTCGATTTCATAAGTCTCTTTATGATTTGAAACAAGCCCCTCATTGCTAGTTTGCTAAACTATCTTCTGCACTAGAGGGTTACGGGTTTCATCAATCTTATTCCAATTATTCATTATTCACCTTGGCCAATGAAAGAGTGCAACTTGTTGTGCTAGTATATATGTAGATGATTTGATTATTTGTGGAAATAATACTATAACTATTCAAAGGTTTAAAGCTTATTTAAGTGAGTGTTTTCATATGAAGGACTTGGGCACATTAAAATATTTTCTAGAGGTAAAAATGACAAGATCTCTCACTGGTATATATCTCTGCTAAAGGAAATATGCTTTGGACATCATTGGTGAAGCTAGCCTACTTAGGGCAAAACTCGTGTCCACTTCATTAGAATAGAACCATCATTTAAACTTGGCCAAAGGATGTGTTCTTGACAATATAGATCGTTATAGACGACATATTGAACGTTTTATCTATCTTTGTTTCACAAGACCTGGGTTATCTTATTGTGTTCACACACTTTCTCAATTCATGCAGCAATCGAGATAGGAGCATTGAAATGCTGCCATCCAGGTCATCAAATATTTGAAAGGTAACCCAAGACAAGGGATCCTTTCACGTCACACGTGACTTGCAGCTCTATGGATGGTGTGACTCCGACTAGGCAAGCTATTCTTTGACTCAAAGATCTCTCAGTGGATGGTTTGTTCTCTGGGGCCATTCTCCCATTTTATAGAAAACTAAAAAACAATATACAATATCTCATTCTTCCGCCAAAGCAGAATGTCGTTTTATGGCCATCGCCACTTGCAAACTCAAGTGGCTTAAAAGCATTTTATCCAATCTTGGTATCAAACACTTTTAGCCCATGCACCTCTACTGTGATAGTTAAGCAACATTACATATCATCAAGAATCTCATTTTTCATGAACGCAATAAGCACATTGAAGTGGATTGTCACTGTGTTTGCAATGAGATTATCTAATGCACTAAGCAGCATTACTTTTAAGCCATTTGTGAACTCAAGTGGCTTAAAAGTATTTTATCCAGTCTTAGTATCAAACACTTTTAGCCCATGCATCTCTACTGTGATAGTCAAGCGGCATTACATATCACCAAGAATCCCATTTTTCATGAGTGTAATAAGCACATTGAAGTGGATTGTCATTTTGTTTGCAATGAGATTATCTAAGGCAATATTCTGCCTGCCTATGTTTCTACTTACACTTAACTTGCAGACATTTTCACCGAAGCCTTGGGCCGTGCATAGTTTCATTTCTTGGCAAGTTGGGCATTCGAAATCCCCATGCACCAACTTGAGGGGGTAATATGGAAGTAATCCTAATAATATTTTTGTATATACAGAAGTAATCCTTCATAATTAGAGTAATTTATAATCTTAATCCCTTCATAATCCTTGTATATATAGAAGTAATCCTTTATAATCAAGATGATTTATTATATCTTTGACCTAATCAATTTAGGAGAGATTATAAGAGATATTTTAGCCTAGACTCTCAAAATCGTTCCAAGTATTGTATATATATGTAATCATCTCCAATTAATGGACATCGACACTTAAAAGTAATCCTTCATAATCAGGGTAATTTGTTGTATCTTTGACCTAATTAATTTAGAAGAGATTATAGGAGATATTTTAGCCTAGGCTTTCAAGGCCATTCCAAATATTATATATATATATGTAACCACCCCAAATTAATGGACATTGACTTTTGATCCTCACTTAAACTTGTTAAATGCCCCAGCTAGTAGATATCCTTGCTGAGTAGCTGCTCTCCATTACCACAGGCTACTTTCGATTCAAAAAGTGACATTTGATTAAGCCCAACATCTCTTCCCTTTCCAACTTAGATATTGTTAATTAAGAAAGAAATTTGTATTGTCATTTCCTCAACTGAGTTAGGCAGTCACTATATATATTATAACACAGGGTACATATAACATAATATAATAGATGTGGAACCTATTTACTAACACTCCCCCTCAAGCTGGGCTATAGATGTCAATCATGCCCAGCTTGTTACAAATTTCATCAACCCGTTTTTCCGAAAGAGCTTTAGTAAATAAATCAACTAATTGTTCCCCTGTTCTAATATGTCTAAGACTAATAATTCCTTCTTGTAGCTTCTGTCGAATAAAATGACAGTCAACTTCTACATATTTAGTTCGTTCATGAAAAACTAGATTTGAAGCAATATGATTAGCAGTTCGATTGTCACACCACAATTGCATAATCCCATGAGTGTTGATGCCAAGTTGCTGAAGAAGATAATTAATCCATACAAGTTCAGATGTAGCATGAGCCATAGCTCGGTATTCAGATTCTGCACTGGAACGAGATACAACTGCTTGCTTCTTACTTTTCCATGACACAAGATTTCCTTCAACAAATACACAATACCCAGAAGCTGATCTCCGATCTATAGGACATCCGGCCCAGTCTGCATCAGAAAAAGCCTCCACTCTGCAATGACCATGATTTTTATATAAGACTCCTCGACCAGGTGCTTTCTTCAAGTACTTCAAAATGTGTGTAAGAGCATCCAGTGGGAAGTCCTTGGGGAATTCATAAACTGACTAACCAAACTTACTAGAAAGGCAATATCAGGCCTAGTTATAGTAAGATAGTTTAATTTTCCCACTAATCTCCTGTACTGTTCAGGATTTTCAAGTAATTCCCCATCCTGTGGATTAAGCTTAATATTTGGAATCATAGGGTTCTCACATGGTTTAGCTCCAATCATTCCTGTTTCATTCAAGAGATCAAGCACATATTTCCTTTGAGATAAGAAAATCCCTTTTCGCCCTCGAGCAATTTCAATGCCTAAAAAATACCGAAGAGCTCCCAAGTCCTTAGTCTGAAAGTTAGCCTGAAGAAAGGCTTTCAATTGTGAGATCCCCAACTCATCACTCCCTGTGATCACAATATCATCAACATATACGGCCAGAAGAATACGTCTTGAACTAGACTGTCTATAAAACACAGAGTGATCATGATCACATTTCTTCATTCCGAATTCTATCACTACTTCACTGAATCTTCCAAACCAAGCTCGAGGAGATTGTTTCAACCCATATAATGATTTTTTTAAACGTAATACCTTGCCACACTCCCCTTGAGCAATAAACCCAGGTGGTTGCTCCATGTACACTTCCTCATTCAAATCGCCATGTAAAAAGGCATTTTTAACATCCAATTGGTGAAGAGACCAATCATGAGTAGCAGCAAGAGAGATGAGTAAACGAACAGAGGTAATCTTGGTCACAGGGGGAAAAGTCTCTGAATAATCAACACCATAGGTCTGAGCATAACCTTTAGCGAGTAAATGTGCTTTTAAACGAGCAATAGAACCATCCGGATTCACTTTGACTATAAATACCCATTTGCAACTAATGGATTGTTTACCATCAGGTAAAGGCACAAGATCCCATGTCTGATTAGCTTCAAGAGCTGTCATTTCTTCCTCCATAGCAGCACGCCACCCATTATGAGAAAGAGCTTCAAGATAGGACTTAAGAACAATAATAGAATCTAAAGAAGCAATGAAGGCTCGAGAAAAAGCAGGTAAAGAAGAATAAGAGACATAGGTGGAGATGGAATAAGGGTGGTGAGGGTTACCTTTCTGAGTGCAAGTACGGATACCTTTTCGGTGAGCAATCGGAAGATCCAAATCAGAAGACACAGGAGGAGGATCTGATGAGGAAGAAGCCGGTAGAGGAGATGAAGCTGACGGACCGTGGGAAAGCGAGTCTGGATCAGATGGCTGTTGCATGACCGGTGGAGGAGCTGCTGGTGGTACCTGCACTCTACGAGAATAAACAAACTGAATTGGAGGTTGAACCAAATTTTGTGGTGGAGGAACTTGTGAGTCCAGTGAAGGAGGAGGGACAAGGAAGTATTCATCAACATGATCTGATTCTGGCAAGGGGGAGGAAGAGGGAGAGGGCCCAAAGAATGGGGTAGACTCAAAAAATGAAACATCAGAAGAAATAATATAACGATTTAACTCAGGAGAAAAACATTGATACCCTTTTTTAGTACGAGAATAGTTAAGAAAAACATACTTCAAAGACCGAGGATCCAATTTCGATACCTGGGGACGGTGATCATGAACAAAACAGGTGCACCCAAAAATACGGGAGGAAATAGAAAAAAAAAGCTTAGAAGGAAACAGAATAGAAAAAGGTACCTGACCACCAAGAATAGAAGAAGGCATGCGATTGATGAGAAAACAGGCTGTATAAACTGCATCTGCCAAAAAAATTTAGGAACTTTCATTTCAAATAAAAGTGCCCAAGAAACTTCCAATAAATGTCGATTTTTTCGTTCAGCTACTCCATTTTGTTGTGGAGTGACAGCACAGGAAGACTGATGAATTATACCATGCTGAGACAAATAAGCTGAAAACTGTGAAGAGAAATACTCTTTAGCATTATCACTGCGAAAATTACGGATAGTTGTCTGAAATTGATTTGTAATCTCAGCATGAAAAGTACAAAAAACATTAAACAATTCTGAACGATTTTTTATTAAATAGAGCCAAGTCACCCTCGAATAATCATCCACAAAAGACACAAAATAACGAAAATCAAACTTTGAAATAACTGGGCAAGGCCCCCAAATATCTGAATGTACTAACTCAAAGGGGAATGAAACCCGCTTATTAACTCTAGAAACATAAGATTGGCGATGCTGTTTAGCAAATTGATAAGATTCACAATCTAAATGAGACACAGATGCTAAGTTAGGACATAATTTTCGTAAAGAGAGCAACGAGGGATGGCCAAGGCGACAGTGTAATTGATGTAGAGTGGGGGTAGCAGCAGCAGTGATTGGTTGAGAAACTTTGTCATCCAGCACGTACAATCCCCCAGATTCATATCCCCTACCAAAAATCTTCTTCGTCAACAGATCCTGAAATACACAATAACCAGGAAAGAAGAAAACACCACAATTATAAGCACGGGTAATTTGGCTAACTGAAAGTAAATTAAAGGGAAAGTTTGGGAGGCACAAAACATTGGATAAAGAGATATCAGAGGTAAGATTGACCATGCCACTTCCAACAACAGAAGCAGTAGACCCATTAGCTAAAGTGACATGTGAAGGATGAGAATGAGTAAAGGAAGATAGTATACCTGTTTGACCCGTCATGTGATCAGTAGCCCTAGAGTCAATGACCCATCTAGAATTGGAATGGGATAGACATGCAGTAGGATTACCTGTGTGAACTATAGTGGCAGTAGGTTGGGTGGGTGGCGGCTGTACAGAGGCCTTTAATTGCAAGTACTCAGCATATTCACTATCAGATAATAATTTACCATTGACTTCTGACTCTTGTGCCATATGAGCAAACCTGGACTGCTGGGTATTCCTTCCTACCAACTTCGGATAGAATTTCTTAATGTGTCCTTGTTCTTGACAATGATAGCAAATCACAACCGAATCACCTCCTCTCCTTCCTTCACTAGAGTGATTCTGCCAATCACCTCCTCTTCCTTCTTCATTAAAATGACCTCGCCCTCTTCCTCTTCCTCTGCCACCTCTAGAATTACCACGGCCTCCACGAGCACCTGAGCCAACTAATGTTGCTGACTCATTCATATTTGAGGATGGAGAGGAGGAAGAAATATCTTTGGATGCTCTTTGAACTCGATAATAAGCTGTTTTTCGGGTGAGAGGTTCAGAACTAGATAAAACCTGCTGTCGTGCTGTGCTAAACTCAGGAGGTAAACGCATCAAATAACACAAAGCAGCTAGTTGTTCTCGCTGAGAACGCAGTGCATTATCATCACTAGTAATAGGCAGCAGAGAATTCCATTGTTCATAAATACGATTGAACTCAGTATAAATTTGAGCATTGGTCTTACCTTTCTCATCTGATTGAAACAAGGACACAATCAAATCTTATACCTGATTCAGATCATCCTTTTTCGAATATAGGCCTTCAATAGACTCCCATAACTCCTTAACAGTACGACAATGAGCTGTGTTATCTTCAACTTCAGTAGCTAAAGTATTACAAACCAACCTGAACAACCAACGATCTTCTATGATCCATTGTTGATCAGGATCTTCTATGGGTGGCTCTTGAGTCAGGTGATGTGTCATACGAACTTCATCAAAATAGTATTCAATTGCTCTTTTCCAAGTAACATATTGTCGTCCTTCAATATCTAATTTCCGTTCTGTTATTTTTCCACCAACTGGCAATAATTCTGAAAAATTAGATCTAAACTCTCTCCTTGAATTTCCAGAACTATTGGGACCCCCAGAATTGTTCATGAAATCAGAACTAGTATCCATATCCAGCCAGCACAACAAAAAAACAGAAGAAAAATTGTCCAGAAAATAGAAAAATGCCACCTGAAGATGCGAAACTACAAAACTAACCTTATAGAACCCTTCAGAGTCCTCCGAAATAGTGCCAGACGGAAGCTCGGTGCCTAAAGATTCCTCACGCACCTCCACGCGCCGCCTCTTGCCTCTGCGCGTGGGCTTCACGCGCCTCCGTACACACGCGCGTGTGAAGCCACGCGCCGCCTAGTCAGGTCCGTCTCGGCCCGATCTGTTGTCCGGTGTACCCAGACCTTCCGTACCGGCGCCGGTTCTGCTTCCACGCCTTGAACAGTGCTGTTCTGGTCTCCACTTCCGTACGCGCCGTACGTCGCCACCAAACAGCAATCCGGAGGTCTGGGCTTCTGCCAATAAACGGCTTAGAATGCCGCTGGTCCCACCATGACCTTAGTCACGCATAAAAGAATAAAAAAAAGAAAAGGAGGAAGAAGAGAGAGAGAGAGTTGGGTTGTTGATTGAGATAGGAGAAGGATTATTGGAAGGCTCTGATACCATGTTAAATAAGAGAGAAATTTGTATTGCCATATCCTCAATTGAGTTAGGCAGTCACTATATATATATTATAATACAGGGTACATATAGCAGAATATAATAGATGTGGAACCTATTTACTAACAATACTTAACCATCAAATTCAAGATATCTGTTGCTCAGTAGTCTCCGCTGCACTTTTGATTCCCATAGTTGTGGCAGGTAGCAATATATGTGAATTTCATGTCAGCCACAGCCATTAAACTGGCAAATAGGGATCTCTGGCTCTTTTTGTCTTTCCTCAGATGGAACTATAACAGCTTCGTAGCCTTCGAGTATCTCTGTGAATCAGGGATTAAAACCATGTCGAAGGGAGGAAGTAGTTTATCTATAATGGTGACTGTCATTTGTATATGAGAAAAGATGCCACCTAGATTTAGCAAAATATCTGTGGTTGAACGGAAAAGCTAGTCCTACCTTCCTCGTTAGCCATTTCAAGAAAAGCTTGGAGCTTCAGAGCCCGTCTGTAGTACATCATTACCCTGACTGCATCAACATAATTTATAAGGTCACTTTGAGAATAGAACACTCCCCCCCCCCAGTCGCTTCATGAAGTTATTCCACTCATCTGGCAAAATTACAATATTTTTCCACTCAATCCTTTAATCTTTGAATAAATTTGAGATATATTGAGATAGTTACTCCATAAACCTGGGTAGATCTTTTAAAGGTAATATATGATTGACACACCATCTTCATTTTCGACCTCAAGGTCAATCTTAGAATAGACGATCTCTTCACTGTAGTATGGAATGAGGAGCCTGCAAACAAGTGGGACAACATACGAATAGCAAGGAACAACTGCAGGATGAAAGATAATTCAGCAGTTTATATTTTTTATATTGGGTAAGCTTCAGTTAGCGCCACGAGCACAAGAAAACAATGATATTTCTAGCAGTTTGGTTTATAAAAAGCACCAGACCTGAATGAGCGCATTTTACGGAGTCGGGGGAGCACAAGGCATATCCATGAACAAGGAATTGATGAAGAACGCAATCCTTCTGCGTGCTTCCAGGTTTCTTGGTACCTCGATTCCAGGCTCCTTCACTGTCAATAGTAGATAAAGACACCTTATCTAGAATAACAAGAAGCAGAAATAATTTCATTAGTTATAAAAGCTTAGACAATCCATTAATGTAAAGAATTAAAACTTGATCTTATTAACAATAATGAATTTATTAAGTACCTGCTCCCCACATTGTCCTGTAACCACAGGAGGAAATGCTATAGCAGGCTTTGTTTGTATCAGCACCAGCAAAGAGTTGCCTTCCAGTGTCCCTACTACCATGACCTAGTTCCACCAACTCACAAATGACAATAGGAAAACGAAGCATTATTATGTTATGTTAATGATTTAAGGATTAGATTATTAGTTTCTTATTTACTAAGATATGTATGAGTTGTGGCCCTATCTTTTGTAACCCTATATTTTATTATAAATAGACATGCCAGCCTCTTGTAAGAGTATGACTTCAAGAATTATTCTCTATTAACATGGTATCAGAGCCACTATTTAGAAATCATTTTCACATAAAATAAAAGAAGAGAAAACAAGAAGCCAGAGAGTCCTACTTTCTTCTTCCCCTCCTTTTTCTTTTCTTTTCCTTCAGTTTTTTTTATGCGTGACTGAACCCTAAGTTACGGAGGATCCAAAACCATAAAAAACTCAAATCAAGCTGCGCAATGCACAGTGTTGCAAAATAGTGGACCTGCTGTCTGGCAAGGTTGGCGGCGTTTCAAGGCGTTTTTGGAAGATCTAGGTTGATGGCCGGGCAGATTGGCGACCAACGACCACCGCAGACCGGCGCGTGCACAACACACACAACTTCCTGAGAGGCGCGTGAGCACCATGTGCAGAGAGGCTTTTCGACGCGTGCAAGCACGTGAGAGGTTTTCTGGCGACCAGATTTTGACCAGTGACTCTTGACTTCTACATTCATTTGTGTGACTTTTCGAGCAATCCAACAACTCTGGTGTGGTTTTTCTAATTTTCTTATTTTCTGGATATTTCTTTTTTATTCTTTCTACAAGTTTACTCTCATGGCTGGTGAAATTTTTTATTCTAATACATGCAGCTCGCTTAGAAATAATAATGGTGAAAGAATAGTTTCTAATTTGCTTCTAGTTGGTGGCTAAATAATTGAACAGAAATTAGATTTGGAAGGTTGACAATATATAGGGTGGAAAAGGGCTATTCAGTGTTACCTTGATGAAGTTCGTATGACTGATCACCTTACTAAAGATCCACCCACAGACAATACAAAGGAAAGATGGATTGTGGAAGATTGACAATTGCTTTGAGTAATTTGTAATACTTTAACTCCTAAGGTTGATGATAATACTATGCATTGTGAAACAGTCAAAGAATTATGGGATACTCTTGGCTCACTTTATTCTGGAAAGGATAATATACACTAAATTTATTATTTGACTTAATTATTTATTCATCCTGATGTAACTGATAAGACCCCATCTCAAATCTATACTGATATTTACCACACCTTTCAACAACGGAATTCTCTTTTACCTATTACTCCTGATGTTGATGCAATGCGTTCTCAACGAGAACATTTTGGAGCGATATGTTTTCTTATGGCATTGCCTTCATAATTGAGTACTGCCTGTCAACAAATTTTTTCCAGTTCTGATTCTCTCACTACAAAGTCCGCCTTTTATCATATTCAATAAGCATATAGTGACTTATCTCCTTCTTCTGCACATATAAATGAGTCTTCTGCTTTAGGTGGTCGTGGTGGTACTCGAGGTGGCAGGGGGAAAGGGGGGGAGAGGACAAGGTGATTCTGATGGACAAAATTCTGGTGGGCAAGGTGATTTTAGTGGAGGTGGAATTGTTTCTTGCTACTACTGCAAAGAGTCTGGACATATCAAGAAGTTCTGTCACAAGTTGTTTGAGAAAAATACTCAATTTGCGCATATTACCACAACTAATCAGGCACAAGATAATGATGATAATGGTACTATTAATTTGTCAAAAGGTGAGTACGGTAAATATTTATAATTCCAAGCATCCCGACAATAACCACTCATTCAATCCGCTACTACATTAGCACAGACAGGTAATCCCACTGCATGCCTTTCCCATACTAATTCTAGATAGGTCATTGATTCTGGTGCTACTGATCATATGACAAGTCAGACAAGTATTATATCTTTTTTTCGACCCACTCCTTCTTCTTATGTTACTTTAGCCAATGGATCTAAAGCATCTGTTATTGGTTATAGTGTGGTAGATGTTACCCCTGATATATCCTTGTTTGATGTATTATGCCTTTCAAACTTCCCATTTAATCTACTTTTAGTTAGCCAAATAACACGTACCTATAACTGTAATGTCTTCTTTTTCCCTGACTATTGTATTTTTTAGAATCTTATGACGAAGAAGATTTTTTATAGGGGGTACAAATCTGGTGACCTATATGTTCTTGAAGAGAAAGTTTCTCAGCTAGTTGCTGCTGCTAATATCATTCCACACCAGCTTCATTATTGTTTAGGTCATCTATCCTTGTCCACTTTGCAAAAATTATTTCCTAATTATACTTCTTTATCTAGTTTGGATTGTGAGTCATGTCAATTTGCTAAACAACATCGTCGGTCATATGTTTCTCAAGTCAATAAACGGGTTACATCCGCATTTGAGTTAATCCATTTAGATGTTTAGAGTCCTTGTCCTGTAATTTCTAAGTTTGGTTTTCGGTAATTTGTTATTTTTGTGGATGACTATTCAAGAGTTACTTGGCTATATTTAATGAAGAATCGTTCAGAATTATTTGAGATTTTTCATACTTTTCATGCTAAAATTTTGAATCAATTTAATACATCTATTCATCATTTTCATAGGGACAATGCTAAAAAATATTTTTCAACTCCATTTGCATCTTATTTGTCTCAGTATGGAATCATTCATCAATCTTCTTGTGCAATTACTCCATAACAAAATGGGGTAGCTAAACGAAAAAATTGACATTTGATGGAAGTCTCGTGTTTTTTAGTTTCAAATGAAAGTACCTAAGATTTTTTGGGCAGATGCAGTTTCCACAGCTTGTTTCTTGATTAATTGAATGCCTTCTTCAATTCTTGATGGTCAAGTACCTTGCTCCATTTTATTTTCTTCTAGATCTTTGTTTCTTTTATCTCCACATATTTTTCGGTGTACTTATTTTGTTCAAGATCTTCGTCCTTAAGTATCTAAACTTAATCCTCGGTCTTTGAAGTGTGTTTTCCTTAGTTATTCTCGTACACAAAAAAGGTATCAATGCTACTCTCCTGATCTGCATCGTTATATTGTTTCGTCTGATGTTACATTTTTTGAGTCCATTCCCTTTTTTGGCTCTCCTGAGTCTTCATCCTCTCTAATTGAGACTAATTCTCTTGATGACCATTTCCTTGTGTATTCTACTCCTTAGACATCTCTGATTCCTTCAAATAATAATTGGGCTCACCCTCCTATTAAAAATGTTTACTCTCGCAGAAAACAGGTACCAGCAACAACACCTTCCCCACTTGACAATGCCAACAATACTGGAGCTGCACCAATTATTGATGAATCACTAGCTTCGTCTCTTCTACCGGCTTCTTCCTCATCAAATCCTTCTTCATTGCCATCTGATCTTGATATCCCCATTGCCCACCGGAAAGATACATGTACTTGCACTCAACGAAGTAACACTAATCACCATTACTCTATTTTTAACTATGTGTCCTACACTTTCCTACCCTTATCCTCTCAATTCTCAATTCTCAATTCTTCATTGCCATCTGATCTTGATATCTCCATTGTCCACAGGAAAGGTACACGTACTTGCACTCAACGAGGTAACACTAATCACCCTTACTCTATTTCTAACTATATGTCCTACACTTCCCTACCCTTATCCTCTCAATTCTTTATTGCCTCACTTGATTTCATTACTATTCCTAAGTTTGATATAGAAGCACTATCTCACTCTGGGTGACGTGCTGGTATTTAAGAAGAAATGCAGGCTCTTGCTGCAAATCAAACATGGGATATTGTCTCTTTATCAGAAGGCAAACAATCTATTGGATGTAAATGGGTATATACTGTGAAAGTTAATCCTGATGGTACTATTGCTCGATTAAAAGCTCGGCTAGCAGCTAAAGGGTATGCGCAAACTTATAGTGTTGATTATTCAGAAACTTTCTCCCTTGTTACCAAAATTACATCTGTTCAATTGATTATCTCTCTTATTGCATCCCATAGTTGGCCCGTTTACCAGCTTGATGTTAAAAATATCTTTTTGCATGGTGATTTATATGAAGAGTTATATATGGAGCAATTGCCTGGGATTGTTGCTCAGGGAGAGTATGGCAAAGTTTGTCTACTAAAACAATTCTTGTATAGCTTGAAACAATCTCCTCGAGCTTAATTTGAAAGATTTAGTGATGTGATGACAAAATTTAGGATGAAAAAAAGTGACCATGATCATTTAGTTTTTTATAAACAATCAGATTTTGATTATATTCTTCTGCTGTTTATGTGGATGACCTTGTGATCACCGGCAGTGATCAATTAGGTATTTCAAAATTAAAATTTTTTCTTCAAACCAAGTTTCAGACTAAAGACTTAGGAATACTCTGGTATTTTTTAGGGATTGAAATTACTCGAAGGAGGAAAGAAATCTTCTTATCTCAAAGAAAATATGTTTTTAATCTCTTGAAAGACATAAGGATGCTTGGCTTTAAGCCCTGTGATACTCTTATAATTTTGAATGTTAAACTTAACTTGGAAGATGGGGCATTGTTAGAAAATCTAGAACAGTATAGATGACTAGTGGGTAAATTGAACTACCTCACCATAACTAGACCTGATATTGCCTTTCCGATAAGTGTAGTAAGTCAATTTATGAACTCTCCAAGAACTTCTCACTAGAATGCAATCATGCACATTCTAAAATATCTCAAGAAAGCTCCTGATCATGAAATTTTTTATAAAAATTATAGTCATTGCAGAATAGAAGACTTCTTTGATACAGATGAGGCTGGATGTCCTATAGACAGAAGGTCTACCTCTGGGTATTGTGTCTTTGTTGGTGGAAATCTTGTGTCTTGGAAAAGTAAGAAATAAGCAGTGCTATTACGTTCAAGTGCAAAGTCTGAATATCAAGTTATAACTCATACCACATCAGAGCTTATATGGATTTCCTATCTTCTTCATCAACTTGGAATTGAGCCTTATAAAATTATGTAGTTATGATGTGATAATCGAACAGTTACCCATATTACTACAAATTCAATTTTTCATGAAGGTACAAAACATATAAAAGTTGATTGTCATTTTGTTAGAGAGAAACTTTAGGGAAGGGTTATTGATCTGAGACACATTAAAACTAAGGATCAATTGGTTAACTTGTTTATTAAAGCCCTTCTAGGAAAGCAGGTCGATCATATTTGTAACAAGTTAAGCATATTTGATATTTATGCCCTAACTTGAGGGGGAGTGTTAGTGATTTAAGGGTTAGATTATTAGTTTCTTATTTACTAAGATATGTATGGGTCGCAGGCTTATCTATTGTAATCTTATATTTTATTATAAATAGACATGCTAACTTGTAAGAGTATGATTTCAAGAATTATTCTCTATTAACATGTTACAAGGAAGAGCCACAAGCATTATCCTATTAAAATTCAAGACAACAAAATTCACCAACCTGGCTTCATTGACCATCATATCACGAGTGACCACTTCTAGCATGTCTTGCAGCAAGAGAACCATTGCATCTTGCTTGCTCGGATGAGCATTTTTCTGTGACAAAAAAAGAGGTGTAAATTCCCAAATGCATAAAAGAAAAGGAGAAAATTAAAAATACAAACTGAAGACGTGGTTAGTTTCCTTCTGAATCACTCACCAAGATTTCCACAAGCTCCACAAACTTCTTACAAAGTGAGGGTAAATAGCCCATTCTAAAATTTGTAAGCGTATTCTTGAAGATGTTATTTTCTACTTCTTTATGGTTTGTTTGGCTAAGGGTGAAAATAGAAGTGAAAGGAAATGGAGAGGGAAGGAATTGGAAGTGAAGGAATTTTACCTTGAGTTGTTTGAAATTGATGAAAATGAGAGAAAAAGAAAATAAAAATGAAATTGATTTCTTTTGTTTGAAATGAGTGAAAATAATAGAGGAAGAAAATGGGATTGAATTAAATGACTATAATGCCCTTATAATTTATTTTTAAAAATAAAAGATTTCATCAAATAATTTATTTTTAAAAATTATAATTCTAAATATATAATTCATAAAAATAGTTTTTTAATTATTTTTTAAATTTATTTTTTATTTCAAATATTAATTTTATAATTAAATAAAATATTTTTTATAATACTAATCATTTTTTATTTTTATTTTTTAATTCAAGAATAATTTAAAAAATAATTTTTAAAAATATAAAAATAAAAATATGATTAAACACATTCATTATCTTTAGAAATGGTTGCCTAGGAAAAGCAACTTTGGTCTTTGACCCATAAGATATGAAAAAAAAAAAAAAGAAAGACTGAGGAGCTGACACACATAGTAAGGGCAAGATATGGAAAGCCGAAAAATTGACCCTCTTTCACCCAAACTTCTTCTCATTTGTAGGGGGGTTGTAATTTCATTGAGCCCCACCACTTTTTACTATTCCCATTTACCCCCTTTCCGATTTCACCTACAGCCAAACAGGCAAAAACTTCAGTTTCACCTTTATTTTCACTGCACCCATTCCTCTTCCTTCTAATTTCACCCGTTCCAAACACAGCGTTAGTGACGATGGCAATTATCCTGTTCCATCACAACAACATTAGAAGTACTGACAATGATACAATTTTGGTGCAATTTCAATATTTTCAGTCATATATTCTAATTAAGAATAGAGCAAACTGCAAAAGAAGCTGATTTCATCATCCTACAGGAAATTTAAATTTAAATTAATATGGTTCAAACATTATTAAAATCAACCAGACATGTTAGCCATTGCTTCTCAATTTTATTTTTATCAGACAAAGTAATCCATAAATACAAATCGAAAGTATAGATAGGTTAAAACCAAAAAAACCCATGATTGGACTGTAACTGCTATCCGTAGAACTCAAAGAAAAAGGAAAAAGCCAAGTTTGGACTCTAAGAATAATTAGATAGTCAGAAACAGTACAGAGTGCGGATAATACTTCTAGCATGAAATATGAACAAAAATGGCCATACAACTGATTGTCAGGTGTTTCTGGCAGCTAGCTTGTATCAAGAAACTAGATGCTACCTTTTTTCAGTTTCACCAACCACCAAAGTATTTAGAACATGTTTGAAAGATTCCTAACATTAAATCACGGCACATTTCATATATTCATCTGCACATATACACCAGAGATTGACATCCCTTGGTCAAAATTGGGCTCCCATGAATCTGCAAAAGAACAAAGCGACTCAATATGTGAACTGGTAAAACACAAATAAATATCAAACAGAATTACACTGACCTTGCTAGCGAGAGAAAGGGTGGCCACTAAATTATTTTTAGGCTAGGATTGGATGAGTAAGGAACCAGCAAGAGATCCCTCTCCCTGGAGTAAAGCGTAAGTAACTTAGTCCTAATTCTGGGTGACAGATAACAACTCAAAAGAAAATGAAGAAAAGAAGCTATGCTTGGGGGAAAGCAACTAATGTTTATCTGAGGCTGTTCCTGTCATTTATCAGATCTTCCTCACAGTAACTGCAAATAATTTCGTTTCACAGCTGTTTATATTTGGCAGCCTCCCTCCTGCTGCTGGCAGAAATCTGTAAAATCATAAAAACACAAGTAAACATTAATAATCTCAGCCTACTGTAGTAACCAATGATGATGCAAGGGGAACCTCAGCAAATCATTTTGAGAAAGTGAATCTCCTTTCCGTTTCATATCTGTAGGCAACAAGCATGTGTTGAATGCACCAGGCAATGACTGAAACCGCGATCCTAGCATGCCCAGAGTTTTTACCTGAACAAATGAAGAGGTATCAACACTGACTGTTAAATTATCTGACTGTACATATTTGGTTTCATAAAACAGCCAACCTAAAGGCCTTCCATGAAGTAAAGGAATTTCCCAATCTCTTAGACAACTTGATGAATCGAATTCCACATATTATATAAGGAATATGAACATTTAGTAATTTAAATATCCAACCGGTTTCTCAAAATTTCTTAACGTGGTAGAACAGGTCAGAGTTAGTGTGGAGGTGAACTTTTTATCCTTTTCACAAAATGGAGACAATCAATAATATTATCAAATCCTAGTTCCTCTCTGGACAGAACAAGCTACAACACAAGATGAGTAAAACTGATGATCACCTCTCCTAGACGACCGAAAGCTCCAAGAATCCCACTGTACAAAGATGAGAAAATGGCATACCAAATTTGAGTGTCCATGGAATAAACCTTCATAAAATGAATAAAAATAGAAAAATAGAACTTTCAAACCTGAGCATGATAACCTAGAAAATTGCAAATAGCAAATTTATACCAAAAGCACAGGGATCCAGAGAGCTACTACCACTCCATAGTTATATTTAGCAGCATACACATGTAAATCTACATTTAAAAAGCCAACAGAAAATGAAGATTAAAATGGAGAAGGGAAGTACATAGGAGGATAAAAACTCCTCCTTAAAATGTGAAAGACTGGAGCTATAGACTTCAGCTTAAATGAGCATTCCGCTTATATCGTAAATTGATTACATAATCTCATCCAGTTCAACAAATTTAAAAACAAGTTAAATCGCAGTCATGAAATATAAGAAGAAAGAGAAACTACCACTAGGAAAAAATTCATACTGAGTAAAATCAATGTAGCAAATGCTGATTATGTCCTTGGTAGGCTTAATTAGAGGTCTTATCTGAAAATAGAGAAAACAGTTAAAAGAAAGCCAGCAACAGCTCTTAATTCACAAGGAATATAATAACTGCAGATGCAAAAAATTACCTGGACAACAAAGCTGAATATAAATTTGGAAGCCAGAAGCAAGAACCAGAAAAGAGTGTACCTGACATTTGAAAAAATGTATGCTGAAGCAAACTTCAAACCACCTATCAGAGGGGGAGAATTTGACTTAGTGTTTTGTTAAACTCACTTCAGAAGAGAAAATTGACTTTCATGCATTTCCCTCCCCATATAGATTCTCGGCTGTTGATCAGAAGATGAAAAAATCATAAGGAACTTTGAGAATATAATAAAAGGAGTCATTCTTCAGCAAAACATATATGTATTTGAAAGACAAAAGGTCTCCACCTCATTGTATTTTGTTTTATTTTTTGCCGTTACCACATGGTGTTAATGCATTTAAAACATTCAAAGTATATTTGCTTTAATGTTTCATAAAACTGCATTGTGAATGTACAAATGATGGTTTCAAGCATGCAGAAGATTACAAGACAAGGTAAGTGCATGTAATCCTCAAGTCTTCAATATTAGCTAGGTAATCTTCACATTATAGATAACGATTCTTCTCCATTTAAACAAAATTGACTATTACAAACTAATTTTTGGAACTAGGCTGAGATGCATGCTATATTACCTTTGCAAAGAAGAAAGGATTACCTTAAAACTAACTTCTCACCAACAGAGTGGTTACATTTTACAACCATCAAGAGAAATAGTTGAATGATCAATTGAAGAGATAAGTAGAGAACAAGACAACTTAAATATATACCTGTGACCACCATTAGAGCAATCTGACAATGTGCTGATTTGTGTTTTCAATCCATTGCCTGTGCATAGGGAAAAGAAAGAGAGAAGCAGCTAGTGCATTCAGAGACAAATACAGTGCAACTGCCAACATATACAACGGTGAAATGCCCTTAATTTGACGAAGAAAGGAAAGCAGCTCCTTAATACTATCAAGGTCACTCTTGATGGAGTTCACATAGAAGAAAGGAAGAACGATAATCCATGCCAGACTAAAACAACTTTGAGGATGTTTCTCAGCACATCATTGAATCTCCACTGGTGATGGCCTGGAAAGTTGAGGACCACATCCAAGATGCCTAAATTTATAGAAAAGGAATATAAGTAAAATAAATTTATGTGAACAAAGAACACGAATAGATGCAATAAATGCAATAACATAATCCTACTTCAAAACTCAAAATGAAGGGAATATAATTGCCACTGAATTTTGTAACCTATTATCTATTTCTAACAACATACAGTTCAAATCAAACAACATGCTTCAAATTTGACAGCCGAATTTGTGGGCAAAATGGCATGAAAATAGATAATAACATCATAGAAATTGATTTGGCATGCAAACCCTCATTATCTTCCAGAAAACGAGCTTGAAGTTTTTTCTTGTGTATGAATGAAGAGATAATTGTGAGGCTATGTCAGAGAACAAATTCTATGCACCTGATCGAACATGAGGGGGATGAAAGGCTGTAAAAAAGAACTGATAATATTGAATTATTTGTTTAGAACTTCAGCATCAATTGAACAAGTCAAGACTCAAGATCTAAAGTTGTTTCCTCAAATCTTTCTCAATAATCCAATGCGATTGAATACTATCATTCTTTGATCCTATTCTGACTTGCAAAGTCTGTATGGCTAATCTGAACCCTATGCACTTCCAAACAAATTACAACTAAGTTGAATTGGGTAGAGTTTATGTAATTAATGATCCTGATAGGAGAATAATATGACACAACTCTATATGTATATATTTAGAAAGCGCTTAAGCAAATGTATCATACTTTGAAGCAAGCGAAGAATGGCTGCTGTAATGAATATACCTGATAAATCATATAAGACATCCTTCTGAAAGATATCCACCAGTGAAATCCCTTGCCATGCAAAAATGAACATCACCTGTAAGAAGAATGTTTGAGTCTTGATACTAGAGGTTCAGGGGAGGTATTGGCATAGAGTATTTCATGCTATTGAAAACAAATACCTATAAAGCCAGTAAATAGAATGTCCAAAGACGATCAAAACTGCAGAATTTGTGCCAAAATGACCGGTTCTCAACAAAATATGATTTTCCAGTTGTTTCAGATTTTCTCTCAACACCCATTCTTCCCTGATGTGGAATTTTTATAAGCATTGAACCAATAAAGTATCCTACAATCAGAGCAGAAATTTCTCAGAGTTACAGTAGCCAAGTCAATTGTCGATTTAAAAAATTCACCATCATCACACATGGGCCATCCCAGAGAAAAACAATTAACTGACCTGGAACAGAGTGCAATGACAAACCAATTACCGTATTAAATAATATATAAAAACAAGCCAACAAAATCAGTAATCAGGCACATTATCAAAAAAAAAAAAATCATTAATCATGTGAAGTAACATGGTAAAGCTGGACTAACCAAAAATACTCATTCAGATCATCATAGTTGCACCAAATTGAGTGCAGAGCTGTTCCATTTTGGCTCTTCTTGGCTTCCTGGAAGAATTAACTTGATAAATGATTTACATCGTCACAGTTGCACCAAGTATGAAGAAAATGGTCATCTGAAAGGACAACATACCTTTTCAATTACTCTGCAGAGGGGAGTTACAACCTTGCACAGAAAAGCCTCAATATTCCCACCATAAGAAGGTTTAATATTTTTCACCAGTAACAATGCTGACATTTCCAGCCAATAAACCATGAAGTTCATATGCCATCTACAGTTGCAGTTGGTTATAGGTAGCACACACTCAACATTAATAACTAATATAAGATAAGGAAACAGAATCATATGGAAAATCTGTGCTTAGATTGTGAAATATATAGCAAAGACATTCTGGCATGAAGCGAATATTGGCTACTTCACCCCAAATGAGAAGATACAAAGCCATGTGAAGTAGCTTCCTCTGCTGTGTCTCCTGCTGACCTTGAGGGAGCCTGAAAAATCAAGACAAGAATTTGAGCAATACCATTTTCTGACTCTGCTGTCAAAAGGTTCATGAAATGTAGAAAGGCATATGAACACAATGCACTGAATGTGGATGCAGGTACAGTATGTCTCACTGTAAACTATGTTTTCGTCCCAAAAATTTGCACCATGTTTTGTAATTCTTAAAGAGAACTTTCATTACTAAATCAACAGCACAATCATCAAGCTGCATTTGACAAAGAAAAGAAAGAGGAATTTAACAAGAAGCCCAAAAGCAAGGCAGGTTACTCTGAAAGCTAAAGAATAAAAAAGTTAGCTGGAGTTGTGCTTTTTGTTTCCCCTGTACCCAGGCTATATTATTCCAAGGGAAGTAGAATGATAGGTCACCGCTTGCCTTGTTGGGTGATTCAGGTTTAGGATTTAGCCTTATATGAGAGTTAGCAAGAAGCAGAATCAAATGCTCCCTCTGGTTCCTGACAGTGTCCCTTTATACCCAAATAAAACAAATGCATTTGTAATACAAAAACAGATATTTACTAATCTTCCCTCCTCTGGTCATATTTGAGTACAGAGCACATGCCTGAAATCTGAATTCAGAGCCAAAACGTATGGAACAAATTTTAGCATACAGTAGAATTTCAGGGCCAAAATGTATGGAAGAAAATTTAGCATACAGTAGGATTTAGCCTCATATGAGAGTTAGCAAGAAGCAGAATCAAATGCTCCCTCTGGTTCCTGACAGTGTCCCTTTGTACCCAAATAAAACAAACGCATTTGTAATGCAAAAATAGATATTTACTAATCTTCCCTCCTCTGGTCATATTTGGTAAGCTTTAGCAAGCTGGGCACTAGAATTTCAGGGCCAAAACGTATGGAACAAAATTTAGCATACAGTAGAAGAGATGCATCTCAGTCTTAACAAAGTCCACAGATTATTTTAAGATAATTTCCTACAAAAGAACGCAAGAGAGAATTCACTTTAACAACTAAGAATTATGATCAGGACCATGTCTGTACCTGTCTGCTAGCCCCCCTTGGCCAAGGGGTCCCACATAGTGTTCAAAGTATTGCTGATAACAAGCCTGAATTTCCATTGCATCTGTCTTCTTAAGCCGAAAGGCAAGAGAGAATTCACCTTAAGATAGTCCACAGATTATTTTAAGATAATTTCCTACAAAAGAAAGCAAGAGAGAATTCACTTTAACAACTAAGAATTATGATCAGGACCATCTAGCCCCCCTTGGTCAAGGGATCCGACATACAGTTCAAGGTATTGCTGATAATAAGCCCGAATTTCTCTTGCATCTGTCTTCTTAATCCGAAAGGCAAGATGGGATGCCCTGTCCTAGAGATCAAGCGATCATATCTGTTAAAGTATCAATGAAACAATGCATTCTCAAATCTCATTTCAACGCTAATTCACAATAATTTGACTAACCCCTAGAACAATGTGAAGTGTAGCTTCACATCATCATCTGCATAACACAGTAAGTTTAGCCGGTCACATAGAATGAATATGAATTCTGGATTTACCATCCTAGTAACAAAGAAGCATGATAACATATTTTGTATTGTTTAATGACTTGTTACTGAAGTTTGAACTTTGAACTAATAAAGTAAGCCCATTCAAATTGGACTAGAATAAAATTGTAGAACGAGCACAGAATAAGCAACAGATTCAAAGAGCTGATGTCATCTTTTGCAACAGTTCCGGTTGGATTGACAACAAGAGATAAGAAACAACCCAGACACACACATATCTCAGCCAAAATGGTTGCCCTTCGATAGTATGCTGCTTTAGATGAGTGATCCACAAATTGATACGTACAAGATCAAATGCATATGGGTATATTTAGTGATGTCTTCTTTAATATAAGCAGTAAGCACTTGAAAACAGATATTATGCAATCACAAAAAGGGGCATTTTGAAAAGGGGAAAAAAATTATGCCCTTGTCGCATAAGAATGAAAAGCAGGAAATGCACGCCCATAAAGAGGCTAAGAAATAGCAAGTAACACACGATATTATAACATCGTGATGAAATGCAGACAAAAGATCAAAAGGGGGTTTCTTACCCTTTCCAATCGCTGCAACAATAACGTCTTAAATTGCCTCACACCTCTCCCGCTGGAGCTCTGATCCAACCTGTGTGCCTTCTCAAACGCATAGAATCGACCTTTCAAAACATTGAACCAGTTGCACACGGTTCAATACAAACACATACATATGCAGAGACTGAAGAGGGTTTGAGTTGAATTTCTCTGCATACATAGATAGGCTACACGAGGACGTTCGTGTTCAATCTCATTGGCAGCTCGGAGAAAAGGTGCGATGCTGGTGAGTGAGGAGGGAACGACGTCATTGTCGAAGCCCTCCGTTGATACGGCAGTGGCGGCGGCGCTTCTCGAAGGCTGCCGCATCAGTGCTTGCGGTCCTGAGCCACGAAACGACATTGCTGTCGGCCACCTCGAGGTTGATGCTGTTTACCTTCCCGACTTTTCCTGTATATCTAGATGATCGATTGTCAAGATCATCTGTCATGCATTATAGAAATCGAAAAAAAGAATAATTGAGATCAAACGAGGCAAATAGTTCAGTCTGGTCGATGAGAAAATACCAAATAAGTTCCCGGGAATCAAACAGACGCTACGGGAAAACTTTATAATTGCGAGAATTACATAATAGAAATAGGTAGTGCGTTAGCACATGGAATCAGGGAGAAGATTATAAGAGTAGAAGGTAAAAAAAATGCAGGAAAGAACTGAACACTTAGGGTCAGAGTTCAAACCGACTTTCTCGGCAACCCAACGGACTCAGCAGCAAATTCAAGATTCTCAGTGGGGGAAAAATTAATGTCTCCAAGTGACCAGAACTTGTACAAAGTGCGGGACGTGAACGAGGTAAAATTGAAAAACTAGAAAGCGAGAAGCTAAGACTCCCTCCAATGTCTAAGAGCATCTGAAGACGAATGTACGTAGAGTTTAATAGACTGAGGAAGCTTAGCAGTTGCAATGTATGAAAAAGAGAAGAATCTCGGAGGCAACATAGCGTCAGGTTGGATGCATTGCAATGGTTACGCTAAAGAGCATGGAAATGAAAGAAAATCCGAGAGAAGACGAGGGGATCAGTTTCTGAAAGGAGCAGAGAGCAAGTGTCGTTGTGAAAATCGAGAAAAGAACGCGGGAGAAGAATAGGAGAGGGAAAAACACGTGGCAGAGGAAGAGAGCGTGATTAGATATCAGAGAGCGATCGAGAGAATGACTAGCCAAGGGAAAGACACTGTTCTCAGAGAGGCGGGTGATTTCATATTTTCTTGAACGCTTCAAACTTCAAATCCTGCTTCTTGCGTTTTCTTTACTTTTCTCTTGTGGGGGAAGGAATTATTAGACTATGCAGTCTGAAATTAACTAACTGATAACGACCGTATAAATGTTTCAATCCACGGCCCATTCTGTTATTCTTCCTGTGTGATAGTAAAAAATAAATACACAAGCACTTGGGATTTACGCATCTCTCCGCAGCTCTTGTTCGGAGGCGGTTGGTTTGGCAATTTCTTCCTGCTTATAGACTCAATTATTTATATTTGTCCGAATCAATCCATTACATTCAAGCTGGCGGTTAAAGATTTTCTGTCACGGATAAAAAAAATGAAAAAAAAAATTTCAATCCTTCTGATAAGGATTTATTTCATGCTAATAGAATTTAGCTTAAACTAATTTGCCGATTCATGTAATTTTATTTGATTTTTAATTAGGTTCTTATAATTTAAAAGATTTGAATCGAATCAATCCATTACATTCAATCTAACGGTTGATCGAAAGATTTTATTTAGCCAATAACAAAATGAAAAAAATAGGTTCTTCTATGATGGATTCATTTCATGCTAATAGAATTTAGGTTAAATTAAAATCCTACATTTTGTAAGTTTATTTAATTTTAAAAAAAAATCTATTTTATAATACTCACACGATGGTGTATTGATATATCAACAAATTTAATCATTGATATGTCAACATATAACATGCAAAATTTGACATTTGAAAAAAGCAAACATAATGTATAGTTAGATTTGATATTACATCAATGAACCATTACCACAATGATGTACTAAAATCATAAATATTTAATTTCTTTCTTGGTGAATCACTAAAAGGGATAATTATTTCAGAAATTAAAATATTAATAAATTTCTTCCTCTCTCAATAAGCATAGTCTTTAGCATTTGAACCTTTACCTATTAACAATAAAGCCTATTTGAAATTAGTATACTTTTCACTAAATTAATTATTACAAATATTTAATTTAAAACATTTAAATAGTAGAAACTTAATTAAAAATGGAATGTAATTAGGAGGAGCAATAGAGTGGCTCAACTTAGAATTTTTTTAGTAAATTCAAAGGGCCTAAGCTTAAAAAAAATTAAAAGAAAAATCAAAAGAAACATCAACAAGTAATCACCCTATCAAAGGAGACTTGCATTATATAAATAAGTAGTAGAGCTCTTAGTCGTAAAGGAGATCTTCTTAAAAGCATAAGATTAAATATTGAATCAATTCTCATATTAGCCAACGAATCTACACATTTGTTCCTCTCTCTATAAATGTGGTGAATTTTAACATTCCAATCTTCTTTTAACAATATACAAGTAACTTTCACTAAAGTCATATCCATACCACAGTTGATACCACCATTTTGAAGATAATTAATGTTACACGTTCTTTAGTTATCAATAAATTAGAAGTTATGATGTGAGAAAGAATAGTTAAAGTAACCAGTAAATTTAAGCAAATTAAGAATTTTATAATTGAAATATGGAATAAAATGAAATTAATAAAAATAAGAATATAAGAATATAATTTAAATGAAAATTTGATGGACAAATTTTATTAAAATCCTAAAGTATAAAATTATACACTGATGTAAATGAGTATTTGAGTATGGAAGAAGTTCAGAAGTATTTTTTCAAAATTGCCCTTAGGGCCTTATTTTTCGATTTCAGCCCTAAGTCCTATATTCCCTTTATTTCTCCTCATTCCTCCCACTCTTCCATCTCTTTGCAAGAATTTCTCCTACCATTCCCTTAACCAAGCAAGAAAACTTCAAATCTTATTGATTTCTTCCTCCAATTAAGGTAAGAATAATGATTTTATCAAGAATTCCTCCCATTTCTTTTTTATTAATGAAGGATTTGAAATTTATTTAATTTTGTGGAGCATTTTAAGCTCAAATTGTGAAATCCACAAATTTTGATATGATTAAGGTTGAAAAATCATCAAATTAGCTTTCCAGCATCCTCTTCCATACAAGGTAAGTAGATAATTTAGTTAAATTTATAGATTTTAAGATTATATAAAAATATATATGAAATATGGGTTGGTTGGTGATTTTACTTGAATCCAATTTATTTTGATGTTATGAAAGTAATAAATAATGAAAAAAGTTGATATGAAATGTTAGCATATTAATGATTATATTTGAGTTTGATGTATATTATATATGATTATGAGATGTTTTGGGTTAGTTGCATAGTAAAAATTTCGTAAAAAATTGATATTTTCATGTATGAATTGATTCTAGGGGTCCAGAGGTGAAACTAGACTTTAGAATCAAGTAACCAATTGATTATAAGGTTCAAAGGCAAAACTAAATTTCAAAATTAAGTAACCAATTGATTCTAAGGGTCTAAAGGTTGATAAATCAATTCATGAATCAATTCCAGGGGTATAGAGGCAAAATTGGGCCGCAGAATTGAGTGATGAATCTATTCTAAGGGTCCAGAGGCAAAAACTGGGCAGATGAATCAATTCATCAACTACAGAATTTTATACTGATTTTGAAGGGGTATAACTCCTTCATCTTATGTCTGTTTCAAATAAATTACCTATCATTTTAAAAGTAATTAAGTTTACTTTTAAATGGAATTAATTTCAAATCAAAATCTTATATATATTTTAAGATATTATTAAAATAGTAAGCAAAGGTCATGAACTCTAAAATCCAAAAAAGAGAACCTTTTATGTCTAACTTCAAGAAAGCATAACTTTTTTAAAACTTAGTTGATTTAGGCAAATAAGTAGTATATGGAAAGGTCATTGAACCTAATTTCATATAAAAAGAGTTTCATGAATAATAAACTTATAGTTTTTGAGTTATCCCTAAAATATCACTCATAGGTTAAAATTATGGTCATCATATAGTAACTCATATTCAATCTATTTTATGTTTTCATACTTTATAATGGTCTAACATGGATATTTGGTCTTTAAGCACTAAAAATATTATGTTTTATGATAAATATAGTATAAGAGTTATGATATGTGTAAATGCTTGTAGCCATACAAAAGGGCATGATGATATTAATAGATATAGTGATATGCATTGAATTAAATTGTTATTGTATTAGATAGAGCTTGAGCTTTAATGTTTAAAATTGCATTGTGAATCATGTCATAAGTGGCAAGAAAGATAAGAAATATGATGGGGATGACATTGTGAATACCAAATAAAAAAATTCTCAATGACATACTTGTAAAGAGTATAAGGCAAACTTTAGAAGGATAAGGATAGAAAGCTGATGGAGGGTATAAGAATGACCCAGGAGACAAAAGGTAGATGATTATATTCTATTCATTGCTTATTATTTCAAATAAGATATGGCTTGATTATAGTTATTCTTAAGTGTTCATATGAGTCATTAAAAGATGAAATAATCATATGCTAATTTTATTAATGTCGGCTCTTGGTTTCTAATATATTTAAATGTAATATGATTAGTTAAAGGAAGATAGTCCAATGGGTAAGTCATTGCAAAATTATTATTATTCGTTTAATTATTCACTCACTGAGCCTCGAACCCACTCCTCTATGTTTCATTTTATAGATTCTTAGGTTGAACCTCCACCTCATCAGAGCTAGAGTTCATGGAAGCTTATAGATGGTATTTTGATAGCACGAATTCATGTACATAGAATATTTTAGGCCTCTTGTTTGTCATAGAATTAGATAGGAAAAAGGTGAAATTGAATCCTTTTGAATTAATAAAGCTTGCTTATCCTCACTTTGGAAGGACTATAAGCATGCCTAACTTTCGCATCTTTTGTAGAATTCGTATTAAATGTTTTTTTCATAAAATGCAAAATCCTTTAAAAATGCATGGCATTTGTTATTTCAAATCAAAATAATTAATTAGGATTAGGCTGATGAAAATTGAAAAGGGGTTTCACTTCAATCACGATCGAGTTAGGATCATGATAATTAGCAAGAGCTAATAAGCTATATTCCATAATAATGTTACAAATATTTGAAGACCATGCCTACTATAAATCTTCATACAAGCCCTATAACTATACTTCACGAGCATTGCAATTGCCTAAGCCTTTAGTAACATTATTGAGCCATTAACCATCACTATCTCTTAGTAAAACACCACAACCTACCTAAATGGACTTTTTTTACTATATCATTTATATTAAAGGTCATCCAATTAATTAAAAGCGGTTCCTAAGCAACCTATATTGCCTACACTTGAATTGTATGTGATGCATTCATATAAGCAAACACTTTTCCAATCTTCCAAGCTTTACGCAAAATTAAACCAATGACATCATCTGGATATACAAAACCTTCTTCAAAAATACATTTGTTTTATTATTCCCAAAAGTAGTAAACCATAACTCCCTAAATGGCACTCCACCTCATTCCTCTCACTCTCCCTAAGTTATCTTGAAGATTAAACTTAAACCACTCCCGCATGTTCAAGATGAAAAATATAGCTAGCATATCAGGTTTCACTAACTTCTGCTAGATTCCTTAAGCTAACTTACAATCACAAATCACATGTAATAGCATTTTAGGTTGGTTCACACAGAAATTACACTACATCCGACCACCTTACCATTATCTTCTTTTAACATTGTTAGCAATCTATCTTGAAAAGCACTCCAAAAGGAGAACCTAATTCGTTATATTCCTTACCAACGCTAGATTCTCTTCCATATCGAGTTAATAGTTCTTTAATCCTATTTCACTAAAATGCAATAAGCACTTTTGACAAAAGAAAAATTCCTAAATTATGCCTCTATTCTAGATGGCCAGCTCCAAACTAGTAATCAAAGGGTTTAATATGTTGGATAGAGTCTTGTATACAAGGATTAACAAAGTCTATAAATAGGTCTAACTTCCATTATCCCCTCTCATTCACTTTGAAATTCCTTAAGTGATTGGAAAAATCATTAGAGAGATAGTCAACAATTATTTAACCTTCAACATCTAAACATCACTCCAAAAGTTTATAGTATAACCATCTCCCAAAACCTATTTGTGGTTATTCAAATAATGATTCCTTAAAGCAATTAAAATTTTCTAGAACACAAAACTAGATTGTTTTGTAATGGCACCTTTCATCAAGTCTTCTTGTTTTCTATATTTAAATTTTATTATTATTACTAATTTTTATCTTTCTATGAAATATTTCCTTTTTTTAAAATTTTAGATTACTTTGTTTATCAAAAATAAAGAAAAAGCATTCATTTCTCTCCTTTTAAAGCATAACTATCATGATTTCTCTCTCTATCATTCTCTTTTACTATTTAATTACCACCACTAATTGTTCAATATTATCATTGCACACCATTACCATTATCACCCATTTTCACTATTTGAATTGTATACCAATCAAATAGTTTAAAAAATTGAAACAATTTCTTTGTTTCGCTCTCCTTTACCCTTTATTTCCTTCTACTTTCTTTCTTTCCATTTTAATGAATTGAATAAAGCACCTTTAAATTTATTTAACAGTGTCTAAGAATTAACAAGCAAATAATATCAATCATTAGTTAGTTTATAGTTGCCTAATGCAGAGTTAATGATTACTAGAAACAAAATTATACATATGAAATTTGTTTATATGTGTGATTAATTATTTTTTACATTATAAAAAATTATGTTCCTTGTCCTCGGCCTTGTTACCAAGAAATAATTTCATGACCAAAATGCATAGTTAATTAAATTTTGAATCTATTTCAATTTCATCTCATAAATTTAAGTTAATTAAGAAAAAATGTTATTGATTAAGATTAAAACTCTTACATGAAAAATAATAGGTTTAAGAAAAGTTTTTGTTAATTCTTTTTTGGCCAAATTTTATTTTAATTAATGTAAGATTGAATTTATATTAATTCATTCTTCATTAAAAGTTTGTATCAATTTAGTTTTTGCAAGAATAATTTCATTTTAAACTTTAATCCCTTGGTACATAAGATGAAATTGCTAAATTATGATATGAAAAGACTAAAATTTGATATAAAGTTAATTTTATAAGGACCAAATTGATACAAACTTTAATAAAAAATAAAATTAATGTAAAATTAATTTCATAAAAAATAAAATATGATTTTAATTTTGTTTCTTTAAAGAGAAAGAGAGAAAATATACATATCACAAAAAAAGAGGTAAGGAGTTTTTTGTGTAATGCCCTTAAGTGGTACATGAAGTCTAATTAAGAATAAAACCCTTTAACAAATCACAAAAGTAATAAAAATTTCTTAAAAATAAATTTATATGAAAAAAAAATATCTTAAATCTTACTCGTACATTAATCGAGTAAGTAAAAAATGGGTACACTAAGCTCTAATTGGCCCAAAATTTTTCCAAACCATTTTAAACATAATTAGGGATGAAATTTGAGTTAAACCATGATTAAAAACATATTCAAATGGTTAGAAAAAAATTTAGTGGAACTTAATTTGATTTTAGAATCTCAGGAAGCCAAAATCCGATAAGAAGGGGCCGAAAGTGTAATAAATCAATTTGGTTCCATAAATTAATTTTTTAATTCAACTAAATATATTTATTAGGACCTAAATATATTACAAATAAACTTAAATTGGGCCCAATGACTAAATTGAAATTTTTGTTAGAAAATATGGGGCAAAAGTTAAATTTTAAAAAGTTTTAAGGTCAAATTGTAATTTCTTAAAATTATAGTTTTGACCCAATATTTTTCTGATAAAATTGGACCAAAAATTGGTCTGAATTAGGCCCATATTTTCACACCAATATGCTAAAATCTCTAGAGATATTCTTGTAAAAAAAGATCTAGATATTTTGTAAATTCCAAAAAGAGCCCACTTATATATATTTTGCTATTTAATCCTAGAAATTTCAAGAGAATCCATAAGCCTCCTTCTTCCTCTCTATATTTCAAAATTTCCAGCCACTATTACAGCAACCTTTCAAGCTTCCAAGATAAAAACACACATAAAATTCAACAAGCCAAGTTAAGCTTTCAAGTTTTCTACTAACTTTCTTAAGTTTTTCCAAGAGAAGTCAAACAAAGCTTGAAGGTATTTCTTCCTTTTCCTCAAGTCTGAAATACATCCTTGTGGGATAGGTTTTGAAGCTTTGAAATAACTAAGTTTGGATGTGAGTGACAATTCCTTACCATTTTCTTAGAATTTTGATTCAAGAATTGTAAGATTTTGATCTCTAGATTAGTTAATTTGTTAGTTGATGTGAGACCATGCGATGGGAGACATGGTGTTGTTCTGAACCTTTAGATATGTATTTTAAATATTATTAGCCTGAGGAATGCATGAGAATACTAATTTTTATGTTTGGAATGAGTGATGAATCCAAATCATGAAGAACAATGCTTGTTGGAAAATTTCTAGAAAACCCAGAATAGTGACTCCGAGTGCACGAATTTTTTGGGCTTCATAAGGTTGCTTAAAAATTCAAAACTAAACATTCCATGGTCTTTTATGATATTAGGATCAACATATAATTTATTGAGAATTTTTTTTGAAAAAGTTAGAATTTCAGAATGGGGTCCTTTTTAGGAAGTAGTCTAGATTTCCAGAAACAGAATGCTTGGGCATTTAGTCTCGAATTTTAATTTTTTTGAGGTATTAAATGGCCTCTAAAAATTTTACAAAAAATTTATGGAAACCTTTCCATATGTTGGTTAAAACATATAAAAATTTCGTGGAATTGGAGCTCATTTTCCTATTGTATAAATTCTTAACATTTTGGGGCTCCAGTACTGCCAAATCTAGAACCAACTTGAAAAGGTGAACTGGGAGGAATTTCTGGGCAAATTTAGTAGGGGTTCTGAGAAAACTCATAACATGAACTTTATTATTTAAGATGTTAGGAATAACATAAAATTTAATGGGAATTTTTAAAGTTGATTTAATTAGTCAAATAGGGCCAAACTTTTTATTACACTCTGCTAGCCCTGTTTTAGGCCAGCGAGTGAACAATACCATAGTGTAATGGATTCTAAGCCTAAATTGAATGGTAGTTAATTAAAATTGCACCATTAAGGCTTTAATTAAGTATATAAAACTCTAACAATTTAATTAGAATTAATTAAATATAAGTTGAGGGCTTAATGTATAAAAAAGACATAGTATAGGATTAATATACTCTAATTGAAATATAAGTTAAGCTATTCTTTCTAAATTCTTGGTATGTAGATGCATTATTAGAATGTATGTTGTTCATGTATAAACTTAAAATGATTGTTTTGCATGTGTATGCATTATTATTTGGCATGATTAGAATAGATGTTACCTAAATGGCTAATAGGTACATTTGACCTTATCATTGATTATTAGATTATAAATATACTGATAATAGCTTTTAGATTCTGAAATACTATAATGTTTTTGAATCCTTCTCAGATATGATATATGGGGGAGTATTACATCCTTTTAAAAGAAGGAAAGGCATGGTAAAGGTTAGAGGGATAAGGATGGTGGCTTTGGCCTAGGGTGGTAAATAATAAGGTTGAATTGATGATATAAGGGGAAACTCGTACCTTATTAGCCATTTGTTAATATCTAAACTAATCATTTCTTAACTGTGTAATTAAATTTCATTCTAATTAAATGCTTAAAAATAATGACACATTTAATAACTAATTTAAATCTAAGAAATTCATAATACGTTGGGATTATGGTAAAAGTAAATTGTCATTCACTGAGTATTATAAATATTTATTCTTATTTGTATTATTTTTTCTTATTTTTATAGATAAAGAACTTGGGTCGGCATTGACAGTTTGACACTCACATGAAAACCTATATGTCACCATATACACTGTTTACTTCCAGATAGCATGTTATATATCAGTATAAGTATTTAGTCAGTCAGTATACTAATCTGTATAATATTTTAGTTCATGCTTGTTTTGATATCTATCTATGTATATAGTCTTACATATACTTTAAAAATGTATATAATATGTAGTTTTATCTCTTTTGTGTTTAATAAAAGTATTAGTTGTATATGTATATATGTGTATATATGAGTTAAATATGATGGTAAAGGCTTGTAAAGGTATCTAATTGATACATTACTATCAGTTAGATATCTTTACACCAGTTGCGATGGCTATAGGAACAGGTCGTGATAGAGTTGGTATCAGAGTAGGGTTCCTGATAAGAACTACTAGTGTGTCATTAGATGGGCCCAATAGGTTAAAGGGTGACAGATAAAAGAAGATACAAGTGTCAAATGGCGCGACCTATGGAAAATAATCGGGTATAATTACAATTTATTAATAAAATTGTTACTTATTACTTGGATTTATTTTTAGATAGGTAATAATGATAAGAAGAAAGCAAGCTCAGGGTAGGAAATCAGGGAGACCCACTAGGGCACATCCTAAGGTACCGGAGATGTCAGAGCATGAGGCCTCTGTCAGTGTACCTTCAGTTAGTTCTCAGAAAGCAGCATCAAAGCAGCAAAAAATGCTTACTTGGGCTACTGTATTACAACAAACTCTAGAAAGTGTTTTGGCTTAAACACCACTAACTTTGGCTCCAGCACTAGTACCAATGCCTACTTCAGCACCAAAGCCTGAAACCAAACAAATAATTCAACTGTTACTTCTTAGGGAACGATTATAACTGGTGCATGAGTTCGAAAAATTAAATCCTCCAAAGTATGATGGGACGGATCCAAAAGTATACTTGTATCAATTTCTGGACTAGGTAGAAAGAACCTATCGGTTATTGGGATGCAGTGAAAATATGATGCTAAAGCTGGTAGGTTATTAGTTGGAGGACATGGCTTACTTCCGATACACTCATAACATAGAACCCATCATCATGGCAAATGAACCAATAACTTGGAAACAATTCCAAGCAGAAATAAAAGATAAGTTTTTACCACCTAGCATTAGAGAAGAAAAGACAAAAGAGTTTCAAAAATTGAAGCAAGGCAATATGACGGTGACCCAATATGATGCCTAGTTTACTCACCTATCCCAGTATGTGGAACATCTGGTGCCCACAGAGCAGGCTCAAGTTGAAAGATTTGTATATGGTTTAAGAGACTATTTTTATGATCGGGTCGATGTATAAAAAAGGATCACCTACAAGCTAGCATTGAATCAAGCCTTTAAAGCAGAGTTACGTCTCAAGGAGCACCAAAGCGAGGGGTTTAGTTCAGGAAAAAGAAAATCCAATTAGATACCTTTACAAGCCTTTACTATCACATTTAACTCGTATGTACACAAATATACATATACAATTAATACTTTTATTAAACACGAAAGAGATAATACTACATCTTATATGTTTTTTAAAGTATACCTAAGACTATATACATAGATAGATATCAAAATAAGCATGAACTAAAATATTATACAATTTAGTACACTAACTAACTAAATACTTATACTGATATATAACATACTATCTAGAAGTAAATAGCATATATGGTGACAAATAGGTCTTCATGTGAGTATCAAATTGTCAGTGCTAACCCAGGTTCTTTATCTATAAAAATAAAAAAATAATAATACAAATAAGAATGAGTATTTATAATACTTAGTGAATGACAATTCACTTTTACCATAATTCCAACATGTTATGAATTTCTTAAATTTAAATTACTTATTAAATGTGTCATTATTTTTACACATCTAATTAGAATAAAATTTAATTATACAGTTAAGAAATGATTAATCTGTATATCAACAAATGGCTAATAAGATATGAGTTTCCCCTTATATCACCAATTCAACCTTATTCTCTACCACCCTAAGCCGAAGCCACCATCCTTATCCCTTCAACCTTTACCACGTCTCTCTTTCCTTTAGAAAGATGTAATACTCCCCCACATATCATATCTGAGAGGAGTTCAAAAATATTATAGTATTTTAGAATCCAATAGTTATTATAAGCATATTCTTAATCCAATAATCAATGGTAAGGTCAAGTATACCTATTAGCCATTTAGGTAACATCCATTCTAATTATGCTAAATAATAACACATACACATGCAAAACAATCATTTTAAGTTTATATACAAACAATATACATTCTAATAATGCATCTACATACCAAGAATTTAGAAAGGATAGCTTAACTTATGTTTCAATTAGAGTTTATTAATCTTATAATATATCTTTTTTGTACACTAAGCCTTCAACTTATGTTTAATTAATTCTAATTAAATTGTTAGAGTTTGTTATACTTAACTAAAGCCCTAATGGTGCAATTTCAATTAACTACTATTCAATTTAGGTTTAGAATCCATTACACTATAATACTATTCACTCACTAGCTCAGAACAGGGCTAGTAAAGTGTAATAAAAAGTTTGGCTTTATTTGGCTAATTAAATCAGCTCAAAAAATTTCTCATTAAATTTTATATTATTCGTAACATCTTAAATGACAAAGTTCATGTTATGAGTTTTCTCAGAATCCCTACTAAATTTGCCCAAAAATTTACCCAAGTTCACATTTTCAAGTTAATTCCAGATTTGGCAGTACTAGAGCCCCAAAATGTTAAGAATTTATTCAATAGGAAAATAAGCTCCAATTGCTATGAAATTTTTTATATGTTTTAACCAACATATGGAAAGGTTTCATAAAATTTTTATAAAATTTTTAGAGGCCATTTAATACCTTAAAAAAATTAAAACCTGAAACCAAATGTCTAGGCATTCTGTTTCTAGAAATCTGGACTACTTCCCAACAAAGACCCCATTCTAAAATTCTAACTTCTTCAAAAAAAATTATCAATAAATTATATATTGATCCTAACATCATAAAAGACCATGGAGTATTTAGTTTTGAATTTTTAAGGAACCTTATAAAGCCCAGAAAATTCGTGCACTCAAAGTCACTATTTTAGGTTTTCCAAAAATTTTCTAGCAAGCATTGTTCTTCATGATTTGCATTCACCACTCATTCTAAACATTAAAATTAGTATTCTCATGCATTCCTCATGCTAATATCTTGCTAATAACATTCAAAATATATGTCCAAAGGTTCAGAACAACACCATGCCTCTAATTGCATGGTCTCACATCAACTAATAAATTAACTAATCTAGAGTTCAAAATCTTACAATTCTTGAATCGAAATTCTAAGAAAATGGTGAGGAATTATCACTCACATCCAAACTTAGTTATTTCAAAGCTTCAAGACCTCTCCCCTAAGGATGTGTTTCAGACTTGAGGAAAAGGAAGAAATACCTTCAAGCTTTGGTTGACTTCTCTTGGAAAAACTTAAGAAAGCTAGTAGAAAACTTGAAAGCTTGGCTTGACTTGTTGAATTTTGTGTGTGTTTTTAGCTTGGAAGCTTGAAAGGTTACTATACTGGTGGCTAGAAATTTTGAAATACAGAGAGGAAGAAGGAGAGTTATGGATTCTCTTGAAATTTTTAGGATTAAATAGCAAATATATACAAGTGGGCTCTTTTTGGAATTTACAAAATATCTAGATCTTTTTTGCAAGACATTTTTGCAAGAATATCTCTAGATATTTTAGCATATGGGATGTGAAAATATGGGCCTAATTCAAACCAATTTTTGTTCCAATTTTATTAGAAAAATATTAGGTCAAAACCATAATTTTAAGAAATTATAATTTGACCTTAAAATTTTTTAAAATTTAACTTTTGCCCCATGTTTTCTAACAAAAATTTCAATTTAGTCATTGGCCCCAATTTAAGTTTATTTGTAATATATTTGGGTCCTAATAAATATATTTAGTTGAATTAAAAAATTAATTTAAGGAATCAAATTGATTTATTACACTTTCGGCCCCTTCTTATCAAATTTTAGCTTCTTGAGACCCTAAAATCAAATTAGATTCCACAAAATTTTTTCTAACCTTGTGAATATGTTTTTAACCATGGTTTAACTTAAATTCCATCTTTTTAAAATTTTTTGAAAAAATTTTGGGCTAATTAGAGCCCAATGTACCTATTTTTTACTTACCCGATTAACGTACAGGTAAGGTTTAGGGTATTTTTTTATCTAAATTTCTTTTTAGGAAATTTTTATCACTTTTGTGACCCATTAGGGAGTTTTATTCTTAATTATACTTAATGTACCACTTAGGGGCATTACAGTGTGTAAAAGAAAATAGGAATTTTGTATATTTTGACATCAAATTCAAGTCCTTTAACCTTCTCTTATATGAAGCTTATTTGAAAAGTTGGCTTATAATTCAAGATTGAGATTTTTTAAATCCTCCCTTAAAATTAAGTATTTAAATTTTAGTTTGAAATCAAACTTCCTTAAAACTTTTCATTATAATTAAATGTTTAATTTTCAATTCAATATTAAACTTCTTTAAAACCCTTTAACAAAGTCAGATATTTAACTTTCAATTCAAGATTAAATTTCTTCAAAATTTTCTATTGAAATCAATTATTCAACTTTTAAATCAAGATCAAACTTATTTAAAACACTCGATTGAAGATATAAATTTTCAACTTCGATCAAAGATCTAACTTCTTCAAATTTTTTCATCAACAACGAGTTGAATAGTAGAATTAAATGTTATATATTTTATTTTTTTGTTAACCCCTAATTAAAATTTTATAAAATATTGTATTGTGTAGGAAATGATTACTCACTTATTTTGATTAATATTGATATGAAAGGTTTATAGAAAATAATAGGTTTAAGGTGATGATTTATGAGGTGAAGTAGTAAGCAAATTGAAATCTTATGAAATGTATTTTGCATAAAGAATGAGCATTTGATTATTATGGTTGATTTTAGAATAGAAATTTATAGAGAATAATATGATTTTTTGTGACAGGATGTAAAGTAAAATAGTAAGGAAATGAGGAAATAGAATAAAAGGCTAAAGTACAGCTAAAATTAAGTAAGTGTGTTTATGAGAGAATTAAAATGTTCCTTTTTTCCAATTTTACCCCTAAATTGACCTTTTCTTTCCTTTATTGCCCTTAAAAGAACTAACACCTTATTACCCTAATTACACTTCCCATCAATCCATTTTTTCTACACTTATCCTCTTTAACCCCTTCTCTTCAAATATAATTCAACAAGATCAAGCCATCAATTTCAAGTAATTATCAATAATTCTCATTTAACCTAAGGTAAATATACTTAAAGTTAAAGCATTTGAATGATATTCTTTCAAATTTTTATTTGGATAAGAAAGATAGGGATTTATGGATATCCAATACTAATTCTTAAATTTGGGATGAATAAGGCAAGCTAGTCACTTATCCAACCTCTAATCATCTTGTCCATACTTAGATACATATGCAATTTACTTAGATTTAACTAGTTTTATATGATTTTAGGATTGGTTGAAGTAGGTTAATGGAATTTCTTGAGTTAATGATTAAATAATGTAAGTTCTTGTTTGTTAATGATTTCTTGTTCATTTTATGTTGATTATACATGTAGTTACTTATTTTGACAAAAAATTTAGATTTGAGATTGTGTATGTTGATAATTTATTACTAAAAGGTAGAATGAATAGTGAAAATACGAAAAAGTCTATATGAACTAGCTCATAATCAATTGCGGCCCTAATAATTACCCTTGAAGGACAGTTAACTATACCAAAAAAACTCATTTTTTTAAAGCCTATAATTGACTGTATAATTAATTATGACCTCTAAAGTTGCTTTTTGAATGAATATAGTAAACTATATAATCAACTATGGGTTTTAGATTTTACCTTTGGATCCTATAATTAATTATATAGTTAACTATTATCTTGTTTTTTCCTAATTTTGAATATTTTATGGTGTGGTGATTACAAATGATTTATATGATGGTAAATTCTCAGTATAGGATATTGTTGTGATGGAAATTATGCTAAGGAGATGAAAATATGATATGAAATCGAAGTTGATAAATGCTTATGAAATAATAAGATAAAACTTAGAAGGACAATATTAGGTTTGTAAAAAAACAAGGACACTATAATAAATTAACACTTGTAGTATAAATTGTGCTACAAAAATTCAAAAATCATCATAATTTTATCTCTTGCCATGGAAATAAAAAAATTTAAATAAATATATAAAAAATTAAAAAATTTATATCACAGGAAAAATTTACCTATAACAAAGTGTCACTTATGCTATAAATTAAGCTATGTGAATATATTTTTAGTAGCAAAGTATCACTTGTACTATAGAAAAACTTTATCTATGGCAAAATATAACTTGTACCTTAAAGCTTAGCTATAGGAACACATTTCTTATAGTAAAACATCACTTGTGTCATAAATTAAGTTATAAGTATATATTTCTTATGACAAAGTATTATTTATTCTATCATATAAGTTAGAAAAATTTATTTATTGCAAAGTATTACTTATATCACAAATTAATTCAATGAATAAAATCATAGTTGAATATATCATTTTTGGTAACATACATATAAAAAAAAGCTATTTATAATAAGTGGAATATGTTGCAATATGGTAGAAAATTTTAAAAATATAAATATTTATATATTATAGGTGTTTAAAAAATAAATAATTAATTACCTAAATTAGAGGCTTTTAACTAATTAACTAAGTCAAACAATTATTTTAGGAATTTGGTAAACATCTTACTTAGTTAACTAATTAGCCCCTAATAAATTAAAATAGAAAAGTTGTTGAATATAATATTTTCAATTAATTGATTTATTAAATATATGTAAAATAATAGAATTAGCCATAAATTATATAGTTATACATTTTTACTATTTTCTTAAAATAATAAAGATAGGAGTTGAATTCCAAACTTTAAAATATATAAGGAAAGGCTCAATTATTAAGTTTTTAAGCCTTTTTATTTATATATGTATCAAATTTAATATTTATTAGAATGTAAAATTTTTTCATAAATAATAAATAACTATTTCACTTTCCATCAATTTAATTTATATAATAAAATTAGTATGCATTAATAAAATAAATATTATAATATATTAAAGATTGTGTTATATAATTATTCAATGAATTTAAATTCTTTGCATACTAAAATTAAAAATTAATGGCATATACATATATATAATACATATACATACAACAATTTTTTCAATTTATTATTTGATCCAATTTTTAAAATATCACTTAAACAAATATAGATTATTCAAGGTATAAAATATTATAAAAATATTTATTTTTTTATCACATTATATTATTCTTAAAAAATGTATTAACAAAGAAGATATATATATATATATTATAAAAATACTAAAATCATTATATCATATATAAATAGTATGATTTGTGATATAAGTTATAACAACTTTTATTATAAAAATGTATAATAATAAATTTTACATTCATTATTGTAATATTAATGAAATTTTCATTAAAAATTTGAAAATAATGATTATGTAAAATTATGTATAATATAGTGATAATTAAATTATTATATTAAAAAAATTTAAGTAAATTATATTTAAAGAAGTGATATATATAAAATAGCCTAAATTTTTATTTTTATCTCTTATTAATTCTAGTTATATTAATTTCATTCCTTATGGATATTTTGCATTAATTTCTTCCCTTCAAAATAAGAATTTAATTAATTTGATCTATTCATTTATAATTTTATTGATGGATTAGTGACTTAATAAATGGAAGGATAAATATTAAATATAAATAATATATGTGAGATGAAATTAATATTAAAAATTTATGAAAGGTTGAATGATTTAACTTATATTTGTAAATGATAAAAACATATATTATAAATAAAAATTAAAAGTAACTAATTTATAATAATTTAAATTTTAATTTATAATTAAAATTTAAACATGCATAACAATTCAAAGTTATGAATTATATGGATATTTGTGTCCTATAATTCAATTATTGAAGGAATTTTTAAAAAATAAAAAAAAGTACTTGAAAGATATAAAAATTTTACTTTTATCTTGTAATAATTCAATTGATAATAATTAATGAAAATACTAACAAAAGGATAAAATTAACTAATTAATTATTTATGAGAGATAAACTTAATATAAGATATTTATAAAAAATAAATTTGATATAAATAAAATTAGTAATGAAATAAATGAGAATTTAGTTTATAAAAATAATTTTTAAAATAAAATCATAAAGCATTTTAATATTAGTATATTTTTATTATATATATTTATGTAATATTTTATTATATAATTAGTGTCACATGAGTATAGTTTTATTTTTTAAGTCGATCAATTAATTAAAATTTTATATAAAATATATTTTATTATAATACTAGAGAAGCAAACTAGCGCAATAGTAAAGCTTGACATTCCTTAAATTAGAGATTTAAGTTTAATTCCTTCTAAATGCTCTAGATGGATAAAATTTTAATAATTTACACTAGTTTGATATAGGTCAAAAATATTAATAAGTTTTAGCAGTTGTGCAAATAAAATGATAGGATAGCACTTGATTGAATTGGATAGATAATCAATTTAATTTGAATATATAAAAATTATTTTAGTTAGTTAAATTAGTTTTATAATTATTTTATTTTATTTTTTACCTCAATTTTATTTGTGGTAATATGAATTATTAGCCACGGATGTGCTTTTCTTGCCACGTTAGTATTCATAGCTAGAACGATTTATTAGTGACAAGTGAATCCGCAGCAAAAAAAATTGTTTATGTCCCAAGACCTTTTTTCCCATGATAATTATCTTGTCATATTCATTTATGCCATAAGACCATTCAACCGATATTTTCATGGCTAAATATCCCATGAAAATTTTCTTACTATGCTCACTTATGCCACAAAACCATTCGATTGATATTTTTGTGGTTAAATAGTATGGCCACGGAAATTTTTGATTTTATGCCATAATTTTGATTGTGGCATAAGTGTCAATTTGTTGTAATGGGATGATCAAGAGTTATAAAAATATCTATTTACTTTTACATGTACTTTTATTAAGTTACCTTGAATTAAATCTCTTGAATTATGTTGTATATAAAATTATCTTGAATTACCATGTAATTACTATGTACTACTTCAGTCGCCCAATAAGATTTTATGTATGAATAGAATAGTCCAGTAATTTGAATATTCTTATTAAGCATAATTTTATAAGATAGATGAGACAACAATAATTGAACTTTACACGACATATATTATGTCTATTTTCTCGTAAGGCAAATTAATTTTTAAATAATCTTTTCCTTAAAGAAGGTATAATTAACTTTTTCCATTTTTATATATGGATTATATATGGAATTGATAATGAACTTGTGAAATGTCAACATTATGTTTTATTTAATTTAATTCTCACTACTCTTGCTTATTTATTAAGTTTTCCATAAAAACTCATTTTATTTTATTTCTTCTTCTTTTTCATAGGAAATTTTTCCATAGGTACTCAGCTGATGATTGTTAGAATGCAAATAAGCCCAATTGAACATCCTAGCATTAAAGTGAGTCAATAGATAATTAATGTCATTATAAGTACACATACTTATTTATTGTTTAGTGATTTTACATTCATTGCATTTTTGTCCCTAGGATGACTTATATCTAATGATGATTAGAGCACCAAAATATATTTTTCAAATTTGCATTATTTTTTTAGTAAAATTAGTAGGTAGTTGTTAAAGATAACTTTTTACACTGGTCATCTGCCTTGGGGTTGGGTTGTGACATTATTCAATAATTAAGCTAGAGATTGCATTTTTCTCATCTTTGAATTTTTTATGCTAAAATTTGTGTGCATGATATGCATAAGAGTTTAAAAATTTATTTGGCAATCAGGGAATTTAAAAACTTATTGATCATGTCAATGAGGTATTTTAGGTGTTTAATAAATAGTTTATTTATGAGCTGATTGACCTTCCAATCAACTAATTTAAAAAATAATAAAAAGGCAAAATTGGTAGGAAATTTGTGTGTAAAATGTACATAAGAGGTTTAGAGGGCAAATTATATAATTATATGCATTTATTCTTTTACTTAAAATGTTCAAGAGAAAGTTTAAAAAGTGTTAAAGTGTACAAGCAAGAGCTTAACCATGAAGTCACTAAACATTTTTTCATTTTATATGTATCAATTTAATGTATATTAGAATAGAGCATTTTTTTCATAAATAATAAACTATCATTTAACTTTTCATTAATTAAGTTCACATGACAAAATTAATATACATTAGCAAAATAAATATAGTATGTTAAAGACTATATTATATGATTATTCAATGAATTTATTTTCTTTTCATATTAAAAGTAAAAGATAATAAGATAAATTTATACAAATATATAATAAATACATGCAAAACTATTTTCTCATTTCACCATTTAGTCCATTTTTTAAAACGCCACTTAAATAAAAGGAGATCATTTATAATTCAAAATATTATAAAAAATTATTTTTTGATTAAGTTACGCTCTTATTAAATAATGTAATGATGAAGAGTATATTTATAACATGAAAATAGTATAACCATTATAATATATATGATATGTTAAAAATTTGATATAAAATAATGTGAAAGTGGAGATAGACATTTGAACATATTTATTCTTTCTCTTTTTTTAATTTACTTTATTACATACTTTTACTTTTTTTTAGTATTCATTCTTAACGTTTACATCTTAAATATTAAGAATTTAAGATCACTAAATAGTATGAATAAAATATGATATATTTTATTTTCATTATAAAATATTTTAAATAAGTTAAGTTTATAAAAAGTATTAATTAAATTAATTATCTAAATGTACATTCTTAATAAAAAATTTAAAAACTAAAATTAATTTTATTTATTTAAGCTTTATTAATGTTTTCTTAATATCAAATTTCAAGTATCATATTTCAAATTAAATACTCATCAATAAAATTTTGTATATGTTTACAATTCACATATTATTTTTCTTTTTTTTCTATTACATTATACATACATACATACATACATACATATATATATATATATATATATAACATAATTAATTTGGAGTGATTTGTTAGAATAATGTTTGACAATTTTTATTTTCAAGTAAAAGTTATTTATTAAAACATATGATGTAAACACTAATAAATATAAAAAAATTCGTTAGTTATTAAGATCATAGTTTTTATAATGAATAAGTTATTTATATTTGTTAGAAAAAATCTTCATATATCAAATTCATCTTTAAATATAATTTGAAAATTTTTTTATTATAAAAATATTTTAAACAAGCTAAAATTTAATGTAAAGCATATTAATTGAATGAGTTTATTTGATTTTCTATTTATAATAAAAGTATTTAATAATTAAAATTAAACTTAATTTTTAAAATTTTTTTTCATAATATTACATATTGTCTTTCTACATTTGTCGGAAAAGGTTTCTTTAGAATGAATCCTTCTTTAAATATGATTTATAAGTATTTTTATTATAAAAGTATTTTAAATAAGTTAAAATTATTTTATTATTTTACTTTTATCAAGGAAATAGGTCGTTCATCAAAACAAAAGCGGTAGAAATTTATGAAATAAGAATTATTTATTAAAATATTTTATATAATTTGTTACATTTGAATTTATTTTTTTATTTGGATGTAAAATTTGAAAAAATATATTGAAATATATTTAAATAAAAACACTTAAAAAATGATACTATCTTAACTGATCAAATGATATTATTTATATTGAAATTAATTTGATTTATTTTGAATTGAGAATTATTTACACTATTAGTGAGTACTAAAATGTCGTTTTATTAAAAAATAAATCTAACTAGAAATTTTGATTAAAAGTAAATAAATTTTAGGAATTTTCTTATAATGTAATAATGTATAAGCAAGTGGTGGTATAAAATTTATTTATATATTTAAGTTCAATTAATTTGATAACTTAGATAAAGTTATAAATGTAGATAATAAAATTTTAAATATATAAAATGAAGTAATAACTATGATACATTTTAAACAAAAATCATAAATTATGTAATGTATATAGTTAAAAAAAAGTGCATACAACTTGTTTTTCTCAAAAAAGATAAAAAAAAAGTGAATGCAAATAATGTATAATTACAATAATTTTATTCATTAATGTGAAAATAGGGTAATATTAAAATTTATCATTTATTTCATGATAAGAAATATTAGAACTATGCCTATAGAGCTAATGCGGTATCGAGATAGAAAAATAAGCGGTACTATTTATTAAGTACAAAATTTAGTTTTTATCAAGAATATTGTTATTATTAAATACTCATTTTTCATTTGATTCTCATATTAGTTTTTTGTATCAAATAAAATTATGAAATATTTTTCTATTCAATTCTCATTTTATTGTTTTAAATACAACATAAAAGTTCTTTCTTTTTATTAAAAAAAATACAAATTACCCCACCATCTTTTGAATGGTTGTATTTTACCCTCACCAACTTTAGAAACTTACAAATAAAATTCTTAAACTATAAAAAAATTTGTAATTAACACTTATCATTCACTTATTTAATCATTTTATTGAATGGTGCAATTTTTTATTAACTTTATAAACAAGAATCATAATATTATTGTATATTATTTTATTCGATCATTTTTAACATAATTTTATAACTTATTTTTAAGTATTTTATTAAAATTTTATATATTTAATTTAATTTTTATTAATTATAAAACATAGAAACCATGCCAAAAAATAATGTAATAAATTAATATATGATAATATTATAATTCTTATTTAAGAACATCTTGAAAAAATAATTTAATTTAATTAAAAATAATTAAATAAATTATGGGCATTAATTACAAGTTTTTTATATTTTAAGAATTTAATTTGCAAGTTTGCGAGAGTAAAAGGCAACCACCTTGGTGGGATAGTTTATATTTTTCTCTTAAGTACAATGAAATTTAAAATAATAAAAAATGACATAATTTATATTTTTAAATTTATTATTTTTATAAATTAATAATATATTTTAATAAATAAATGAATTATTATATATTTAAAATTTTATTATTTTTTAATTTAATACTAGTCTGCGTATTACTGATTACACGGACTTGAATTACTGGTTATTATTATTATTTTAGCTCAGATGTTACCGAAAATGGGACTCTCCTTGGAGTCCTAGATGGGCTCTGGTTTTTCAGAAAAAAAATTCAATAAATAAAAGATTGTGGATTGTGGTACACTACTGACATACTAATGTATTATTAGATTTTATTGTACATTAAATTTATTTATTTTAAAATAAAACCTAACATATTATACAATAACAGATTAATGATTAGATTTAATTGTGCTTAGGTGCATCACTATAGCAGTGATGCATCATAATCATTTAAAAAAAAATAAAGGATGTTGTTGTAATACATTAGAAGACAATATTTACGTGTATATTCTTCAGATAAATATTATGATACATTTCTATATATTGCAAGATCAATAAAAATTATTAAATTATTTTTTGAATTAATGAAAATTATTATTTTTTATAATATATCATTAATAATATGAAAATAATAAATTAAATTTAAACTCCAAAACAAATAGCACTTAATTTGATAAAACCGGAAGGTTATCCTTTTCCAAATTCCAATAGCCTTTTTCTTTTGCTGAGAAACCTTTTAACTGTACACCAAGCAATGAATGGCGCGTGGGGGCCTTAGTTTTTTTTCCCCCCCTGAAAATCTTAGAAATAAGTCATATTAATCTTGCGATTAATTTAAAATCGATTCAGATTAATATTTTTAAAAAATAAAATTCTTTTAATAATAATTATTTCTTTTTATAAGATTTAAATTTAAAATTTTATTTAAAATGATCGAATTCCCAATTATTTGATTTATTCGTGATTGGTATGGAGTACATATTGCATGATCACTTGCGACGACAAAGCAATGATAAGAAATGATGTGAAAATTATGTCAATTTTTCGGTGTACCTAAATCTCAATCATATATTTTGGTATATTTTATAGGAAATCATAATGATTCACTCTCTCTCTCTCATTTGTTGTTTTGTTCAAACAAAGGTTGCTCTCTGATTAATTCCTATTCCTAGCTTTGGTCTAAATTAACAGTCAGATGTTTAATGGGATTCACTGCTACAATGTTTGCACTCTACCAATTTTAAATATTCTAATAAAATTTCAAAATACAACACATTGTGTAAAAATATAGGATGTGACTTGTGAGTCGAATTATGAAACAATCAAATTAAACAGATTAAAATAATAAAATTTGAAAATGTTAACTTATAACACTAAAATTGTCTACTGCGTAACTTATCATTTGTGCTTAAGGACCCCTATTATATGAAAGGCCAAATGCCCTAGAAATTCTGCATGTACCCATGAACAGAAAAAATAGGCTTGGAAAGAATTTTTAGCAATGGAAGCAAGTATCTGGCATCACCTTATCATTGCAGATTCTGGATGTTCATTTCAACCCGCCATTCAATCGATCATATGGTATGATGAGAGTTAAACGTGTGAAATATGATTCAAATAAAAAGGCGAAGAATCTTTAACTTTTTTCTGGTGCCACTGTACTTTTCAATTAAATCTTTTTAAAGATAAGATTAAAGGTATAAAGCTTGTCTTATTTTTATTTCAAGATAATTTTACTATCAACTATCCATCTTAATTGATATAAAATCCATCTCCCAGCTACCTAACTGGAACTATAAAAGGAAAGAAAGAAAAAAAAAGGCAATATCTATGAGGAAGCTAAAAAGATAATCCCTTGATAATAATCGGCCGTCTAATTGAAGATTTAGCATACTTCAAAGCACATATTCGATTTGGACGCCCATGCGCATCTTCTTTGTGTGATTGTTGTAATTGTCATCATGGGTCCTAATTGGAACTATTTAAAATCCATCTCCCAGGAACCAAATTGGAACTACTTAAAAAAAAAAAAGGCAACATCCATGAGGAAGCTAAAAGGATAATCCCTTGATAATAATTGGCCGTCTAATCGAACATTTAGCATATTTCAAAGCACATATTCAATTTGGACGCTCTTGCGCATCTCCTCTGTGGTTTTGTTATAATTGTTATTATGGGTCCTACAATATCTCATCTCACGAATCCAGTGGTTGTTAAGACTATGGAGGAGCTCATCAATGAGTATATGCGAGAAATAGAGATCAAATCTTCCATCCAAAGAATGACACAAAATTCTTGAAAAACATCGTATGCTATTTGATAAAAAACTCTTAGTCTTTTCTTGGACATCTCTGGCTGCCGCAATAATCTGCTTAGGCAAAAATTTATTGTCGTAAGCCTCGGGGATTGCAATAAAGCAAGCAAAATGAACAAAATAACACTTCCACAGCAAACAGAAGCAGACAGGTACATACGTGGTCCTGATCATAATTCTTAGTTGTTAAAGCGAATTCTCTCTTGCTTTCTTTCGTAGTAAATTACCTTAAAATAATCTGTGGACTTCGTTAAGACTGGGATGCATCTGCTATTGCATGCTAAATTTTGTTCCATACGTTTTGGCCCTGGAATTCTAGAGCCCAGCTTGCTAAAGCTTACCAGACTTCTGGCGGGCTGTTCGAAGTGGGTCGACCCATTATCGAAAATTATTTATTATTGAAAATTATTTATTGATCATGAATTCCAATAAAAATTTGTTACTTCTATCAATCCTATATAAGAACTTGATTGTGGAGATTTTCTGACATCGATGGAGAGTGTACAAAATCAATCATACAATTTAAGAGTAACGATCCTTATTTATATTAATAATATTAGTAGGTCGACCCATTATCGAAAACTATTTATTATCGTATTAGTTAGGTTAAATTACCATTAGATTCAAACTATTCAATTACTAACTTTTTTATATCTTATTTTATTATTAAATTAACATGTTCACAAATAAAAAATCTAACAATCTCCCACTTAGACCATATAATTCAATAATAGTGGCTATTTTAATAAGATGTAAAAGAAAAATATGACATTTTTGCACCTACTAATCTAAATTGAGATTATAAATGTCCAGTAATATAAAATGCAGTATCCAATAGGGATATCAATGAAATATATATATTGTACACTTACACCTCATTGACCATATACAATATCCGATAGGGATATAATAAGAAGTTTGTGCTCAATAAGATTTATATAATAAAATTGTGACAATCATATGCAAATCTTTACATAGTAGGTTGAAGCATCCACCCAAGATGTTAAATGAGAATCATTATTCTCATTATAGTATTGAGATAGGGTCTAAACGTCTCTATAAATATGTCATAACAAAAATGTGTACAATATACGATAAAACATGAATATTTTATTTATACATACCTCAAGAAAATAATTTGCATCATAATACTCTCACTAGCCCAAAACATCAAAAAACTTAGCTAATCTCATATTAATTACATGATCATAATATACTCTTACCGCTAAACCTTTGATTAATGGATTTGCGAGCATATGATACGTGGAAATATTTTCAATACATGTAATATGTTTGTGTATCTTCTCTCATACAAATTGGTACTTTATATTAAAATACTTAGTACGGGTAGAACTTTTATTATTATTAGAGAAGTTTACAATAACAACATTATCGCAATCGATGGTCAAGAATTTTGATATGCTCTTAATAATTTCAAAACTAGTCATAAAATTTCTTAACCATATAGACTACAAGTAGTTTCATAACATGTGACATATTCTGCTTCCATAGTGGAAGTTGCTGTTAAGAATTGCTTAATACTTTTCCATGATATAATTCCTCTTGTCATCATAAAGATGTATCCAGATGTAAATTTGTGATTATTCGAACAACCAGCAAAATCTGAATCCAAGTAGCTTGTGATTATGAAATCTTCTAATCTCTTATAGGTTAACATGTAATCTTTTGTACCTTAAAGGCACCTCATCACTCTCTTTATAGCAGTCCAATGTCTTTGACCAAGATTACTAAAGTATCTTCCTAGCACACCAATAGTATAAGTTATATCAAGATGTGTACATACTTGAGCATACATTGAGCTACTAACAGCCTACACATATAGGACTTTTTTCATTCTTTCCATTTCAACATCACTTTGAGGACATTAAGACTTAGAGAAAATTTCTCTTTTTAAAATGAGTGTAGAAATTTGAGAGCAGATTCATATATTGAACTTTTTTAGTACTTTCTCAATGTAAGTTTGCTAAGACAAATCAAGTAAACCCTAGCATCTATCATAATGGATCTCTATCCCTAAAATATAAAAGGTATTTCCAAGATCTTTCATATCAAAATGTTTTGATAATATTTATTTTTGTCTCAGTCAATAGGTTCATGTCATTATTTGCAGGGAGAATATCATTCACGTATAGTACTAGAATAACAAAGCTATCTGCACTTTTCAACATATAGATACATTTGTTAACTACATTCTCCTTGAACCCAAGAGAAGTCACTACTTCATCAAACTTGAGGTACCATTGTCTAAAAGCTTGTTTTAAGTTATAAATGGACTTTTTAAGTTAGCACACAACTTACTCATTTCCCTTCTCTTAGAAATCATATAACTGGTTCATATAAATAGTTTTTGTCAAATTACCATTCAAAAAGGCTATTTTTACATCTATCTGATGTAGCTCTAAATCAAAATGAGCCGCTAAAGCCATGATAACATGAAATAAGTTTTTAGTTGAAACTGGTGAAAAAGTTTCTTTGTAGTCTATACCTTCCTTCTGGTTGTAGCCTTTTGCTACCAATTTGATTTTGCACCTCTTAACTTCACCTTGAACACTCTTCTTAGTCTTAAAGACCCATTTGCATCTAATCGACTTACAACCTATAAGAAGCTCCACTAAATCCCATATTTGATTATTATGCATTGAAGCTAACTCATCTTTTATAACATTCATCCAATCAGGACAGTTTCAACTAGACATAGCTTGAGAAAAATTTATAGGATCAAAATTATCATTAATATCATATTCATGTTCTTGCAGATATATAAGATAATCATTAGGAATTGCCAATCTATAAACTCTACGAGATCTTCTTAATAGAATATTGTTAGGAATTCGGATTATCATATGCAGAAAAAATTCAAAATTTGATCCGAATTCTACCTAGGATCCATGCAAAAAGCATAATCAATGATTAGGGTTTTACCTATTGGGCACTCATGCTTTTACTGATTAAAACTTGAGAGCGGATGAATCAAATGCCGGCCGAAAGGTATAGCATCTCTACGGTATCCACACGGAGTGAACAACGACCTTTCACCTTCCACAAATCTGTTAGGATGCGTTTTTCTCTCTAGGAATTAAGATTGGATGTCTTCTGAGTGATTTAAGATTTGTATGGAAGCTTTGATCGTGTCTATCATGTGCTGCCCTCAAGCCACAATCCTATTCCTACTAGGATAATGCTTCTAAAATCCTAATCACACTTAACAACTCATCTTATCCTTATCCTAGAGATAATGAGGAGAGATAGGACTTATCTATTAATTATCTAATATTAGATAATATTATCTCATAATATAAATATCTTAATATTAGGTAATTGCATATAGTTATCAAATATCAAAATAATATTATCTCATAATATATTTATCTAATATATGATAACGTAATTATTTGATATTATTTTAATATCAAATAATATCACATAATATTATATATATATTACGTGAATAATACATTATTATTCTTAATAATAATATATATACATGAAAATAAGTCCAATTAATTGGATATTAATATAATTAAAGTTTAATTAATTATTGTCTTATTCCTACCCCTTTTGTGTGATCTTGTAGGTTCTTACTACATTGACAATGACTCATTATTGAGCCATAGATAGTGAGCGGTATCTAGTAATATATCACTGCCACTCAAGTAGTAAAAATATCTGTGATTCGACATCCACCTAATACATGATCAATGTTTTGCATCATAATCCCTTTTTATAATAATATCCAAATTGAACTGGAGGCATGGAATGTTTCATCCTCGTTAATATTCAATTTATATTTCTTGATACTGAGTAGACTTAAAATAAATGATTAATATTACATATTAATCTAATTGAGCATGACCATGCATTTCTAAGTCTCATTCAATTAAGGAGCCTAAGAATATTTCTCTTTTATACAAGAGTAACAAAATCCCATCTACATCGCTCACTTCCCTCTGCACGATTTATGACACACCCAATCAATGCCCTATTTGTCATCCTGATTAAAGGTGACATAGGACAATATTAAAGTGAGTAATTCCTCATGTAGGGAACCGTAGTGACTTCAAGTCAAAGGTTTATGTGTATTTGTGATCATATGAGAATAACTTATGACATGTCTATCCATGCAATATTCTTATAATGGGTAAGTCCAGTACATTGTTTACTAGTAATGTACTCATGTATTGACTTGATATCACATATCCATGATTCGTAATCATCAGTTACTATACATGCTAGTCTCGATGTATTATTACTATCCTTTTTCGTAATAATACTTAACTAAGGGCATTTTAGAAATAGCGAAGTTATTCCAAGGATAATTATTATATTAAGTTATAAATTGTGAAGAATAATAATAAAATTATGAAAATAAAATATGATAATTAAATTGCTTAAAATAAAATATAATATATTGTATATTATTTCAATCATCTATATGATTGGTTCCTAGGACACACACCAATAAATATCTTCTTTTTTTATTTCATCTGACTTAACATGTTTTGTCATTGGCTTTATCGGATTAACTAGTTGAGAAATAGAAGATGACTCTCCTAACATTAGTGTCAATGAAACAATTATTCTGTCTTCATAAAAATTCATGATGCGTGGTATTTGACTCGCACTATCCAACTCATCCTCAAAGAAAATGGCTCGATTATACTTAATTACTCTAGTCAAATAAGTTAGATAGTAAAATCTGCTTCCCCTTGAGCCACTACAATACCCAATGAAGTATCCATTAATAGTTTTTGAATCAAGTTCCCTTGTAGATGGAATATATGGCGTTACTTCAGCTTTACAACCATAAACTCAAAAATATCCCAAACTAGGCTTCTTAACATATAATAGTTCATAAAGGGTCTTAGGTGTTGACTTACTAAGAACTTGATTTAGAATATATGTCATTATTTTTAACGCTCCCATAAGATTTATGGTAATGAAGTATGGGCTAGCATACATCTCACCATATCCATAAGAGTTATATTCCTCCATTTTGCTCCAATGTACTAAGTATGATTAAGTTACTTGAATTCCACAATGTTGTAGGTATCTCAAAAAAAAAAAAACTAGGGTTTCTTCCTGTTTCATCCTACCTACCATAATACTTACCACCTTTATTAGAATTAAGGCATTTTATCTATTTCCCTAGTTTCTATGCAACTACAGCCTTGAATAACTTGAAGGCTTCTAATAATTCTGATTTATCACTGAGCAACTCCACCTAACCAAATATAAAGTAATTATCAATAAATATAATGAAGTATTTATAGCCTCCTATAGCATTAGGTGTGATTAGTCCATTAATGTCAGTGTGGATCAGTTCTAGAACATTCTCCTTTCTGCTTCCCTTACCCTTTCAAGGTTTAACTATAAATTTTTCTTTAATACAATCTACATATGTTCCAAAATATGAAAAGTCCAAATCATTAAGTACTTTTTCTTTTACAAGTCTTCAAATTCTATCTTCAGAGATGTGTCATAATCTTTATGCCATAACATTAAGGATTTTTATCAATTCAACACCTTTTTTTGCCACAACAAAGCTTATTAAATTTATGAAATTAGAATTTAAATTAACACTATATAAACCATCACACATAGAACTAGCACTAACAATAGAAGATTTATAAAATAATTCAATTTTTTCATTTCTAAAATAATAAGAGTATCCAATAGAATTCAAAGCAACAACTGAAATTAAATTCCTTCTCATAAAAGGTACATAAACTACATTATTAAGTAAAAGCTCATGTTTAGTTTTCAATTTCAACTTCATTAATCCTATGTGCTCTACTTCAACTCTATCTCCATTTCCAAATCTCATAATTAGTTCTCTTTCATTTAGTTTCCTTAGATTTGTCAGTACTTGAAAATAATTAGTCATATGAATAGTCACACCAATATCTAACCACCAAGAGTTTAATGGTATATCAACAATATTTAACTCAAAACAGACTAGAACTATATGGGTACCTTTCTTTTTCTTCTTAACCCATTTCTTGTATTTAAAATAATATACCTTTTTTATGCCAATACTTCTTACAAAACCTGCAGTTACCCTTGATTTGGGCCTTATTAGCATTATTGTCCATTAGATTTACCTTTCTCACCCTTTTTTCTTCCATAGTTATGATGTCCCTTGCCATTTTTTTTATTAGACTTTCCACTATGATCTGAATATGTCTTATAAGATGTATAATTAACTACATGAGCCTTTCCCTTTTTCATGTCTTCCTTTGCCTGTGTAACAACAAAAATTAACTCATTGATAGTCCATTCTAATTTTTTAGTATTATAAGAGATTTTTAGAATGTTAAACTGAGGTGCAAGAGAATCCAGTACATGCTAAGTTAAATAACTTTCTCTTAGATCAACTTGCATGATTTTCAGCTTATTGTAATAGTTAACCAATCTTAAAATGTGTCCTCTCACCACGTCGACACCATTATACACTAATTTCTCAAGTAATAAAAAATATCATCCCTTCTCAACCTTATCAAACTTCTTATACTTTTTAATTATAGAATCCAAGAACTCTTTTGTATTTGTTGTTTCAGGAATGCTCTTTTTTATTGTTTTGTCCATGGTGTACTTCATTATCATCAAACACACTCTGTTAGAGTTGATCCATTTTTCATGATAATTCTTTTGATTTCTTATAGACTCAGCATTAATTTGAGGTTCTGTTTCCCTTATTGTCAAGTTAAGATTAGAGACTGCCAAATATAGCTTTAATGATTCAACACAGTCCTTATGATTGATTTCATTAAGCATCCTAATTGCATAGGTAAAGGAATTGAGAAAATAAATTTTGAAGCATTAATGCATGTTTAACCTTAATCATTCTAAAAAATTTCTTCAATAAATTATACAATTGAACTCAGTATTATACTATGAGGCCTAATACTGATGTGGCATTAAAGACTTCATGATGCAATACAGTGACTAAATATCACATTTCTTAAATTTTAATACTGATAAGGTGATGAAAATTTTAGAAACACAATATTTATTTCTACACTTATATTATTAACAACAAATCATATTAATAATATCGTACTATAAGGTATTAAAATATTATTAATATGATACTCTTCTTAGTCCAACTACCATTTTATAAAAGATGAAGAAAATTTTATAAGTGGATTCACAATTACATAAAATTTTATGGTATAACATAAGCTTAAATAATTTTTTAAAATTATTTTCCTATGCATACATAGACATAGGAAAATAATTAATAGACCAAATAGTGTCCAAAAATTTCACAAAAAATATATGTGGAAGCTTAATATGTAATAATATTATAATAAAATTTTTAATCTAAAATAAAATTATTTGGCTATCCAAACTAAATGGGCAAAAATAATAAAATGTTTTTAATTTTAGAAAAATATGAAAAATACCAAAAAAATAGCTTAGAGAGTGAAGCTCAAAAAATTACATTTTAGATGCTTTTTTTAATATCGTTTTATTGGATAAGAGTCTTTCAACATAATATATATATCCAGAATGTCCAGCACCGTTTTATGAAAATTCTCCAGAATGCTAAACAAAGATTAGGAAATTTTATATAAAATTTGTTTTATATATATATACACACATCCAAATAGCCAAGCATATATATATATATGTATATATATATATATATATGTATATATATATGTATGTATATATATATGTATGTATATATAAAACAGATTTCAACTGCCACAAATAAAGCTAGGAAATATAATATATATATATATATATATATATATATATATATATATATATATATATATATATATATATATAATTCATTTTATATGAATACCAGAATATAAATAAATTCATTTTATATATTTGTACGTACAACAAAAGCTAAACATTTGGATACAAAATCGAACACCAAAACACATACAATAAACGTCTCTTTTAAAAATATATATACATACAAAACACCAAACCAAATATATATGCACGGAAGGCTAAATATAAATATATATATAAACGAAAAATGAGATTCAGGAAGTTTATATAAGATTCATTTAATTTAATATAAAGAAAAAAATACTTTAACCTTTCCTCAAGTATTGAAAATTTATACTGACCTCCTCTTTATTTATCTTTTACCTCCCTTCAAGTATTAAAAATTTACACAGACCTTACTTCTATTTATTTTTTACCTCTTTTCAAATATTAAAAATTTACATAGACTTTACTTCTATTTTAAAAATAAGTATAATATTTTTTTAATATAAAATTTATTTACAATGAGTATCCTAGAATGGTCCTTATATTTATCCGGATCAATCCATTGCATTCAATCCGGCGGTTGTTTGAAAGATTTTATATATGCCGCCGATAACAAAATGAAAAAAAAAATTGATTCTTCTATCAACAATTCATTTCATGCTAAAAGAATTTAGGTTAAATTAAAATGCTGCTTCTTGTAATTTTATTTAATTTTTAGAAAAAAAATCTATGCAACACCATTTGCATTATAGTATATTAGTATATTATCAAATCTAATTATTAATATATCATCATGTGATATCTAAAATTTAACTATAAAAAAAAACATAATATACAATTAGATTCGAAGTTATATCAATATACCACTATTATAATGATGTATTGAAGTCTAATTAGAAATAACAGTAAGTATAAATATCTAACTTCTTTCTTGATGAATCACACAACAAGATAATCATTCTGTGAATTAGAGCATTAATGAAAGTCTTCCCTTCTCAATAAGCATAATCTTAAGCATTTGAGTTTACTAATAGATAAAGCCAGTATGAAGTTAGCATATATTTTTATTGAATTAACACTTATAAATCTGTATTTTAAAACAATTAAACCATAGAAACTTGATTGAAAATGAAAAGTAACTAGGGGGAGTAATAGAGTGGCTCAACTTAATTATTTTTTCTAAGTAAATCCAAGGGACCTAAGCTCAAAAAGAAGGAAAAATTAAAGAAAAAAACCAAAAGAAACATTAACAGGAAATCACCCTATTAAAGGAAACTCACATTATATCAACAAGCATATAGCTCCTAGTTTTGAAGGAGGTCTTTCCAGAAGCATAAGAATACATCTTGAATCAACCTCCAAATGATCCAACTAATCTATACATCTATTTCTCTCTCTATAAATGTAGAGAATTTTAACATTCCAATCTTCTTTCAACAATCTACAAGTAGCTTTCACTATGGTTTGATCCATGCCACAATTGATATAACCATTTTGAAGACAACTAACAAGAGTTAATGAGTCATATTCCACAATAATGTCATGAATATCTAGAGACTATGCTAACTGTAAACCTTTGTACTCATCCTATAACTTCACTTTACAAGCATTGCAATTGCTTAGACCTTTAGTAAAACCATTCAGCCATTAACCATCACTATCTCCTAGTAAACCATCATAACTTGCCTAAGACTATTTTTTGCTTTGTCATCTATGTTAAAAATCACCTAATTAATTGGAGGTGGTTCCCAAGCAACTTGCATTGTTTGCACTTGAGTGGTATATGACACATTCACATTAGCAAACATTGTTCCAATTGTCGAGCCTTATGTAAAATTAAACTAATGACATTAATTGGATACACAAAACCTTATTAAAAAAAATGTTTCCCTTGCCACTCTCAAAGGCAGTAAATTGCAACTCTTCAAATAACATTTTATCTCATTCCTCTAACTCTCCTTACGTTCTCTTGAATATTAAACTCAAACCACTTCTATATATTCAAGATGAAAAATGTAGCTAACATATCAAGTTTCACTAAATTCTGCTAGATTCCTTAAACTAACTATAATCACAAATACATGTAATAGTGTCTTAGGTTAGTTCGCATTGGAGCTAAATTGCACTAAAGCACCCTGTTATTTTCTTCTTTTGACATTCATTGGTAATTTATCTTGACAAGCCTTCCAAAGGAAGAACCTAATTTGTTCTGTACCTTGCCAATGCCAAATTCTTTCCCATATCGGGTTAATAATTCTCCAATCATGTTTCGCAAAAGAGTAGTAAGCACTTTTGATTGAAAAAATTCTTAAATTATGCTTCCATTCTAGATAGTTAGCTCTAAACTAGTGATCAGAAGGCTTAATATGTTGGATAGTCTTGTATACAAGGATCAACAAAGTTTATAAGCAGTTTTCACTTCCATTACCTTTTCTTATTCACTTTGAAATTTCTCAAGTGATTAGGAAAATCACTAGAGAGATGGTCAACAACCATTCGCCCCTTACCTATCTAAACATCACTTTGATAGTTCACAGTATAACCATGTCCCAAAACCTATTTATGTTTATTCAAACAATGATTCCATAGAGCAACTAAAGATTTTTAGAGCACCAAATCATATTATTTCATAATAACACCTTTCCTCGGATCCTCTTATCTTCTATATTTAGAATTTATTATTATTACTTATTTTTATCTTTTATGAAATATTTCCTTTTTAAACTGTTAAATTGCTTTGTTTATCAAAAACAAAGAAAAAGCATACATGTCTCTCCTTTTAAAGCATACCATTCATAATTTCTCTCTCTATCGCTCTCTACTACTATTTAACCACCACTACTAACCACATAATATTATCATTGCATACCACCATTGTTATCACTTATTTTCACTACCTAGATTGTCTATGAATTAAATAATTTAAAAAAATAAATAATTTCTTTGTTTCACTCTCCTTTATCCTTATTTCATTTTATTCTTTTTCTTTCCATTAACAAAGTCTAAGAATTAATTAGCAAATAATATTAAGAGTAAAATACATTGCCTTCTCTTATGGTTTACTTTAATTACACAAACCTACCCTTTAATTTAAAATCCTACATATTAGTTCACTTAACCCTTTACCATTAGGAATATTTCAATTATTATTCTTTAATTCATTTATTTATAATATCTAAAAAAATTAATTAGGAAAAGGTAACTTTGCCCTTTTTGTTATTTGCTGAACTAAAGCAAAATCCATTTTGCCCAGTCGATTTCCTTATGCCTCTTTATGTTTCTCTTGGTCAAAATCTTTCATTAAAGTCTTAATAAACAAGCTTTCATCTATAAGTCAATGTCAAAGAACCATAATTCTTTGCTTTCTAGCCTCTAATTTGTAGTTAAATTTATCTCTTATTGGCATTATGTATTTCAACAACATGACTAACATTGCTCTTTTGTTGCCCATCCTAGAAACTTGTTTCTTATACCTAATTTACCATCGGATAGCTTAGATTTATTATAAGTATGAATAAATCTTGAAACTACATTATCTTTTTTGAATTCCTACTTAACTAACTTGCTAAATGATAATTTGCAAAGTCATGAAGAAGTATTGGCCTATTCAAATGGTTTGTTGTTACTCAACATACACCATTCCGATGATAATATGGTCTTTAACATGTTTACTAAACAATTGACCAATCTTCCTACACCTCCTCACTTGTATTCATTACTAAACCATTGGTACACTAAGGATTTGGTGTGTGATAGGAATCAATGTATAGTGACTATTGTAGATTAAAGAGTTGTAGTGACTAAGTTCTTTATCATTGTAGTTGAAAGAACTATGTGATAGTTTTAAAAACAATGAGTTGCATAGCTACTCATCTAAAATCAAGTAATAGAGGAGTTTGTCACTAAACTTTCTAACATAGATGCTAGTTTTTGTTGAAATTTCTTACCATGGCTCATTGTATTTCTTGGGTGCTAAAAGCAAGTTCATAGTATGTGATCTCATGGGCTTCATAAGCCATTTCTTTAGTTTTTTGTACGATAGACATACAGAAATTGATTACATTATTATAGAACAATGCATTAGAGTGTACTGTGGAATTTTCAAATTCTATCAATCCAATTATCTCAATGATGAAACTATGAATGTTATGGTGTGGGAACTTAGAGGATTCGATAAAGAAACTAACTTGCGGATGAAAGCTTATTTATAAGGGACTTATAGATGAAAGCTAAGATTGTTTATTTACATTTGAAAGTGTTCCACTTATAATACAATGGTTTAGTTGTAGATAATTTTTTATATAAATATAAGACACAAATGCCAAATATTAGCAACTTTAATAAAATGTAGTTAATGTTTCAGGTTAACTTTCATTATTTTTTTGTTTTTTCTTTTGGTAGAAAATGACTTGTAATACCCATCGGAGCTTTAAAGATAATAAAGTTGAAGTTTTTGGTATTAGGCTCCATTTTTAACAAGTTTATAAGGGTGTTTTTGGTATTTTCTAGTCAAAATAATATTGAATATAGTGATCAAATAGTGTTGAAACTATTAATTAAAAAATGATTTATATGTAGTGCATTTAAGTTTATAGAGAAGGTTAGTGTAGGACTTCAAATAAAAAAGGAGGGTATTTTACTCTAATATAAATTATTAGTTAGTTTATATGTACCTAATGCAAAGATAATGATTATTAGGAATAAAATTATTTATGTGAAATTTATTTGCATATGTGTGATTAATTATTTTTTTACATCATAAAAAATATCTCCCTTTTGCTCAGCCTTATTATCAAGAAATAATTTCATGACTAAAAGGCATAGTCAATTAAATTTTTAAGTTATTTTAATTTCATCCCATAAATTTGAGTTAATTAGGGAAAAAGTTATTAGTTAAGATTAAAACTATTACATGAAAAATAATGGGTTTAAGAGAATTCTTTCTTAATTCTTTTTTGGTAAAAATTTTATTTTAATTCTTATAAGATTGAATTTATATCAATTTTATTTTGCACTAAAAGTTTATATTAATTTAGTTTTTATAAGATTAATTTCATTTTAAATGTTAATCCCTTAGTACATGGGATAAAATTACTAAATTGCAATATGGAAAGATTAAAATTTGATGTAAAGTTAATTTTATAAAAACTAAATTAATACAAAATTTTAGTGAAAAATGAAATTGACACAAAATTAATTTTATAGAAACCAAGATAGGATTTTAATCCTCTTTCTTGAAAGAAAGAAAGAGAAAAGGAGAGAAAGAAGAGAAGAGATACATATCACAAAGCAAAATAAAAGGGAAGTCTCATGTGTAAAAGAAAATAGGAATTTTCATGCATTTAGATACATTCTAGTCCTTTAACCTTCTTATGTATGAAGCTTACGTGAAGAGTTGGCTTATAATTCAAGATCAAGCTTTTTTAAATCTTCCCTTAAAATAAAAACATGTAGCTTTTGGCTTGAAATCAAGCTTCCTCGAAACTAATTAAGCGTTCAATTATCAATCCAATATTAAACTTCTTTAAAACCCTTTAATAAGCTAAATATTCAACTTTCAATTCAAGGTCAAATTTCTTCAAAACCTTTTATTAAAATCAAGTATTTACCTTTTAAATCGAGATTAAACTTATTTTAAACCCTTAATTGAAGATATAAGTTTTCAAATTTGATAAAAGATCTAATTCTTTAAAGTTTTCCATTAGGGAAAATTTAAAAAGTAGAATCAAATGTTTTATATTTTATTTTTTTGTTGCACCCCCTAATTAAAAATTTATAAATATATTATTATGTAGGAAATGATAGTTCATTTATTTTAATTGATATTGATGTGAAAGGCTTATAGAACATAATAGGTTTAAGGTGATGATTTATAAGATAAAGTAGTAAGGGAATTGAAATTTTATGAAATGTATTTTTGCATAAAGAATGAACATTTGATTATTATGGTTAATTTTAGAATAAAAAATTATAGAGAATAAGATTTTTGTGATAGAATATAAAGTAAAATAGTTAGAAAAGGAGAAAATGAAATATTTAAAAGATAGAGTATAGCTTGAATTAAGCAAGTGTGTGTAGGAGAGATTTAGGATGTTCCTTTTTCCAATTGTTACCCTTAAATTGGCTTTTTCTTTCTTTATTGCCCCTTAAAAGAACTAGCACCTTATTATCTTAATTACACTTCCTAGCAATCCATTTTCTTCGCACTTCTCCTCTTTAACCCCTTCTATTTATCTTTAAATTTGATTCACCAACATTAAGCCATCAATTTTCAGTAACCATAAATAATTCTCACCTAACCAAAGGTAAATCTACTTGAAGTTGAAGCTTTTGAATAATATTCTTTTAAATTCTTTTTTAGATGAGGAAGATATGAATTTGTAGATATTCGATACTAACTTTTCAATTTGGGATGAATAGGGTAAACTGATCACTTATCCAAACTATAATCATCTTTTTCATATTTAGATAAGTAAGTAATTTACTTAGATTTAACTAGTTTTATATAATTTTAAGATTGGTGAGAATGGGTTAATAGAATTTGCTAAGTTAATGATTAGATGATGTAAGTTCTTATTTATGAATGATTTCTTGTTCATTTTAGGTTAATTATGCATATTGTTAATGATTTCTTGTTTGTGAATAATGTAAGTTCATACTCAGATAAGTAAGCAATTTACTCAGATTTAATTAGTTTTATATAATTTTAGATTTATTGGAGTATGTTAATAGAATTTGCCGAGTTGATGATTAAATGACGTAAGTTCTTGTTTGTGAATAATTTCTTGTTCACTTTAGGTTAATTATGCATGTTGTTACTTGTTTTGATGAAAATTTAAGGTTTAATATTTTGTATGTTGATAATTTATGGTTAAATGGTCGAATGAATAATGAAAATACAAAAAAAATTGTAGAAATTAACTCATAGTAGATCATGACCTTAAGAGTTGCTCTCGAAAGGTAGTACTATACCAGAAAAACTTGCTTTCTATAAACTTATAGTTGACTATATAATTAACTATGGCCTCCAAAATTGCTTTTTGGATGAATATAGTTGGTTACATAATTAATTATTGGTGTTAGATTTTGCTTCTAGATCCTTATAGTCGATTATATAATCAATTGTTATCTTCTTTTTTCCAATTTTGAATATTTTATGGTGAGGTGATAACAAATGACTTATATGTTACATATTTAGTATATGAAGCATTTATATTTAATTTATGATGATCAATTCCTAGTATAGGATGTTGTTGTAATGGAAATTATGTTAAAAAGATGAAAATATAATATGAAATTGAATCCAATAAATGTTTAGGAAAAGATAAGGTATATCCTAGAGGGACAAGATAAAGTTTATGAAAGGATAAGAATGATCATGAGGTATAAGAATATTTTTTTACTTTTAAATATATTTTTATTAAGTTACTTTGAATTAAATCTCTTGAATTGAATGAGTTAAATGTTGTTATTACTATGTTTTATATAAGATTGTTAATGTATAATTATGGTTAGCCAGTGAAATTTTATGTATGAATACTACAATAGTTTGGTGATTTGAATATTTCTATTGAGCATAATATTACAAGATAAGTAAGATCAGCAATGATTGAAGTTTACACAACATATACTATATTTGTTCCCATGTAAGGTAAATTAATTTTTAAATAGCCTTTTCCCTAAGAAAGTGTAACTACCCTTTTCTTGTTTTATATATGGATTATATAAAGGAATGGATAATGAACTCATGAAATGTCAAAATTACATTTTATTTAATTTAACTTAATTCCCACTACTCTTGCTTACTTACTGAGTTTTCCATAAAAACTCATTTTATCTTTTTTTTCATAAGGACTTTTTCCCATAGGTACTTAGTTGTTGACTATTATGATGGAAGTAAGCTCAATTAAGTATTCTAGCATTGAAATGAGTAAATAGACAATTGATGAAAATATTGGTACACATATTTATTTGTTGTTTAGTGATTTTGCATTCATTTACAATTTTATCCTTAAGGTTACTTATATCCATTGAGGATTATAGTACTAAAATATGTTTTTCAAATTTGTATTTTTTTTTAGTAAAGTTAGTAAGTGATTACTGAGGATAACTTTCTACATTAATTATGTGCCTTGGAATTAGGTTGTGACATTATTCAATTATTTAATTAGGTTAAAGATTACATTTTTCTTATCTTTGAATTTTTTATGCTACAACTTGTGTGTATGATATGCATAAGAGTTTAAAAGGATATTTGGCAATTAATTAATTTAAAAGCCTATTCATTAAGTTAACAATGTATTTAATAAATAACTTATTTATTAATTGATTAGCCTTCAATCAACTAATTTGAAAAAAATGATAAAAAGGCAAAATTGCTAGCAAATTTGTGTATATAATATGAACAAGAGGTTTAAGAGGGCAAATTGTGTAATTATATGCATTTATTTTGTTATTTAAAATGTTCAAGAAAGAGTTTAAAACCTAATTCTTAAGGTGTACAAGTAAGAGTTCAACAATGAAGTTACTAAATATTTTTAGTTATACATGTACCAATTTAATATATATAAAAATGGGACTTTTTTCATGTTTAGTAAATTATTATTTAATTTTTTATTAATTAAGCTTATATGACAAAATTAATATACATTAACAACATAAATATAAAGGCCATTTGGTTGGAGATAATCAGAAAAAGAAAAGGGAATTGTAGGATTTTATTTCCTTTATTTTTTTTTAATTATAAAAAATTCATTCCCTTTCCCTAATTTTTCTAATAGAATTACCTTAAATAAGGAATCTAGTTCCCTCATTTTGAATTTATTATCTTCAATATGATGATAATAATTATAATAATAATAATTTATTATAAAATAATAATATAAGTAAAAATAAAAATAAATATTAAATAATAGTTAATAATAAAAAATATAATATAATAAAATTAATTAAATAAAAATGAATAATCATATAATAATTATTATAATAAATATAATAAAATATTTAATAATATAAATAATAATAATAATAATAATAATAATTAAATTATAATAATAAAATAATAAATATTCATAATAAAATAATAACTAACATAATTACAAAAAAAATATAGTAATAACTGAAATAATAATAAAAATAAAATATTAATAATTAAAATTAAATAATTATGAAATTAATGCTATTTAATAATATAAAAATAATTAATAATATTAATAAAATAATAATAAATATTAAAAATAATAATTAATATCATTATGATAATTATTATTAATATATTAATACTAATTGAAATAATAAAAGTAATAATTAAAATAATGTTAATAAGATATTAATAATTAATATTAAATAATTATAAAAATTATAACATTAGTAAATAAAAAAATAATAGGATAATAATTAAAATAATTATTTTAATAATAATTATAAGTAAATTATTTTTTAGTATAATAATTTTTGATAAAATAAATAAAAAATACTTGATTTCCTTTTTTGTTTGAATCAAGTAAATTGGGTAATCAAAAGTTATTTTTTTTCTTTTTCTCTAATTCCCTTTTTTGATTTCATTCCCTTTCTCCAATTTGGATCAAACAACCTCATAATATGTTAAAAATTATGTTATATGATTATTTAATGAATTTATTTTCTCTTGACATTAAAAATAAAAGATAATAAGATAAATTTATATAAATATGTAATACATACATTAACAATAGTTTTTTCAATTTATCATTCAATCCATTTTTCAAAACACTACTTAAATAAAAACAAGTAATTTGTGATAAAAAATATTATAAAAAAAATTATTTTTGATCAAGTTACGCTCTTCTTAAAAAATACAATGATGAAGATGATGTATATAATATAAAAGTAATACAATGATGAAAACGATGTTATAATATATATAGTATGTTAAAAATTTGATATAAAATAATGTGGAAATGGAGATAGACATGTGCACATATTTATTCTTTCTTTTCTTTTAATTTACTTTGTTATATATTTTTGCTTTTTTTATATTCACTCTTATTATTTACAACTTAAATATTAAGGTCACTAAATAATATGGGTTAAACATAATATATTTTATTTTTATTATAAAATATTTAAAAAAAATTAAATTTATAAAAAATTCTAATTGAATTAATTATTTACACTTCCATTGTTAATAAAATATTTAAAAATTAAAATTAATTTTGTTTATTTAAAATATATTAATATTTAATAATAATTTTCAAGTATCAGATTTTAAATTAAATATGTATCAATAAAATTTTCTCTATATTTTATAACTCACATATTATTTTTATTTCTTTTATCTATTATATTATATATATCATATTTAAATTGAAATAATTTGTAGAAAATTTTTTGGATGTTAGAATAATGTGTGATAATTTTTGTTTTGGAGTGAAAGTTATTTATTAAAACATATAATGTAAACATTGATAAATATAATTAAAAAATTAGTTAATTATTAAGATTGTAATTTTTATTTGCTCCACTAGACATATATCACTTTTCACACTATTAATGAATAAGCTATTTATATTTGTTATAAAAAAATCTTCTTATATAAAATTCATCATGATTTAAAAAATATTTTTTTATAAAAATGCTTTAAAAATTTTAAAATTTAATATAAAGTGCATTAATTTGATTCTTTACTTATAATAAAAATATTTTATAATTAAAATTAAAATGATTTATTTAATTTTTTAATTTTAATATTTTCATAATATTATATATTATCTTTCTACATTTGTTGGAAAAGGTTTATTTAAAATAAATCCTTCTTTAAACATGATTTGTTAGTATTTTGATTATAAAAATATTTTAAATAAATTAAAATTATTTTATTTTTATTAAAGAGATAGGTGAATTTATCAATACAAAAATGGTATAAATTTATAAATAAATTAATGAAAATTATCTATTAAAATATTTTACATAATTTGTTACATTTGAATTTAATTTTTTTATTTGGATGTAAAATTTGAAAAATATATATTGAAATACATTGAAATATAAATACCTAACAAATGATACTACTTTAACTGATTAAATGATGTCATTTATGTTGAAATTAATTTGATTTATTGAGAATTGAGAATTATTTATACTATTAGTGAATATGAAAATGTTATGTTATTAAAAAATGAATGTAACTAAAATTTTTTATTAAAAGTAAATAAACTTTAGAAATTTTCTCACAATGTACAAATATATGAGTAAGTGGTAGTATAAAATCTATTTATATATTTAAATTTAATTAATTTTATAACTTAGATAAAGTTATAAATGTAGATAGTAAAATTTTAAATATATAGAATGAATCAATAACTATAATATACTTTAAATAAAATTCATAAATTATGTAATGTATAATTAAAAAAGTGCAGGCTCAGGAAAGGTTAAAAAAAGTGAATGCAATTTACTATACTAATTATTCATTGACGTGAAAATAAAGCACTATCGAAATTCATTGTTTATTTTGTAATAAGAAATATTAGAACTACACTTATGTGATATTGAGTTAAAAAAAATAAGTGGTATTATTTATTAAGTACCAAAACTTTTTTATTAAGAATATTGTTGTCATTAAATACTCATTCTCCATTTTATTCCTAATGTATTAAATATAATTGTGAAGATTTTCTATTTAATTCTCATTATCTTTTCTCATTTCATCATATCAAATATGATATAAATATTCCTTTTTATTATTATATAATTATGTAAATCAAGTACAATAAAATTTAAAATAATAAAAAATTATGTAATTTATATTTTTAAAATTTATTATTTTTATAAATTACTAATATATTTTAATACATAAATAAATTATTATATATTTTTAAAAAATTTATCATTTTTAATCTAATACTAATCCGTGCATAACACAAGCTAGTTATTATTATTATTATTCTAGAATGAGACTTTCCTTGGAGTCCTAGATGAGCTCTGGTTTTCGAAACCTCAAAGAAAAAAAAAAAAAAGAGAAGAAAGATTGTAGTATATTATTAACATAGTGCATTAATATATTACTCAATAATATATTGTACAATAACAAATTAATAATTAGATTTAATAGTGTTCATCTCTAATGCACCATAATCATATAAAAAAAATAAAGAATGTTGTTGCTATATATTAAAAGACAATAATTACGTGTATATTCTTCAGGTAAGTATTATATTACATTTTTATCTATTGTGAGATGAATAAAAATTCTCAAATTATTTTTCTCTAATAATGAAAATTATTATTTTTATAATATATCATTAATAATATAAAAATAATATATTAATAATAAATTAAATTCAAACTCCAAAATAAATATCACTTAATTTGATAGAACCAGATGGCTATCCTTTACCAAATTCCAATAGCCCTTTCTCTGGCAGACAAACTTTTTAACTGTATACTATGCATCGAATTGCGAGCGGAGCTCTTTTTTTTTTTTTTTTCCTTTTTTTTCCTCTAAAGACTTTTGGTATGTAATAAGTTGTATTGATTTTTGATTAATTTGAAACCAAGTCGGATTGAATTTTCTAGGAGTAATGTTATTTTAATAACATTTTTTTTCATAAACTTCGAATCTAAAATTTTATTTAAAGAGATCAAAATTTCAACTATTCAATTAATTTGTAGTTGGCAAGGTGTATATAATGCATGACCACCTATGACGATAAAATATAACACACTGTGTAAAAATATAGGATCAGAGTTGAATTATGAAACAATCAAATTAAACAGATTAAAATAATAAAATTCGAAATCGTTAACTTATGACACTAAAATTGTCTACTACGTAACTTATCATTTATGCTTAAAGAGCCGTATTATATGAAAGGCCAAATGCTCTAGAAATTCTGGGCTTGGAAAGAATTTTCAGCAATGGAGGCAAGTATCTGGCATCACCTTATCATTAGAGATTCTGGATGTTCATCTCAACCCCCCATTCAATCAATCATATGGTATGATAAGAGTTAAACGTGAGAAATATGATTCGCATAAAAAGGTAAAAAATCTTTTAACTTTTTTCTGGTCCCACTGTACTTTTCAATTAAATCTTTTTAAGGATCAGATTAAAGGTATAAAGCTTGTCTTATTTTTATTCTCAAGATAATTTTACTATCCATTTGATCCATCTTAATTAATATAAAATCCTAAATCCATCTCCCAGGAACCAAATTGGAACAATTTAAAAAAAAAAGGCAACATCCATGAGGAAGCTAAAAGGATAATCACTTGATAATAATTGGCCGTCTAATCGAACATTTAGCATATTTCAAAAGCACATATTCAATTTGGACGCTTTTGCGCATCTCCTCTGTGGTTTTGGTGTAATTGTAATTATGGGTCCTACAATATCTCATCTCATGAATCCAGTGGTCGTTAAGGCTTTGGAGGGGCTGATCAATGAGTATGGAATAAGAGTCTGAAACCATTATCCTTTCAAAAAAGATAAAAAATGAATTTTTTCTATGCATTAAATTCTTTTATATATTAAATACTTAATAATTTATTCTGAATTTTATATATACATATTTAAAATAATTAAAAATATTTAATTTAATAATTCATAATGAAAGTCTGAAACCACTATTCATTAATTAACAAAAGCCACCATTTTTTATTAATATATATATATATATTTCATGTTTTGTTAATGTAATGATAAAAGCAAGTGTATTACTAAATATAAATATGTGAAAAATAGAAATCGAATCTTCCGTACAAAGAATAACACAAAATTCTTAAAAAAGATGGAATGCTATTTGATCAAAAATTCTCATCAACATTTTGGATATACAAGAGAGCGAAGAGGGTTCCACGTCCAGTCGCTGCCCCCGATATTTATTGCTGGGGACTTCGTGCATTGCCATTTGCCCCACCATAATTTTACTAATTTAAACTCAAAAGTATTTCGGTTGCTAATAATAATAAAAACAAGTTGATTTAATGGCCAGAGTCTTTAATTTAAATAATATTTTCTTTATTTTTTTTATTTATCATTTTAAAAATTCAATAAATCATTAATTACTTTTTTTTTCCAATTCTAATCTTGAAGTGAATAGGAGAGAGAATAATTAGAAGAATAAAATATAGTAACAAAGGAGAGAGATAAGGGATAATTTTAAAAAATTAAATTAAATTTTAATAGAATTGAAGTTATTTAATGATTTTCTTAATTTATATGTCAAAATTTAAATGACTGATAAAAAAATTTTTATATTTTTCATTATATATATGGTTCAATTCTTGATATTCACTTTTATAATTGAAAAAAAAAATCCTTCGACGTCAAATAAGGGTGGGTTGGGTTCTAATTACATCAATCCGATATCATATACTTTTGCAGTCACCAAATTCCCGTTATCTTGTCCCCCTCCACTCCAACTACTTTTGGTGGATATATTAATTAATTAATTAATTAATGGATATGTATTATTATTAAACAACTAAACTACTGTGCCCGAGTTAACAGCGCGTATTATTTTATGGGGTCTTATGAGTGCCGTTGGACCCCAACTTCGTTTGACAAATTCCAAACTCCACGGCCATGAAGACCGCATCAAAGAGCAAATAGGTCAATTTCTAATCATACTCCTCACATACTCGGTTTATTAGACCTCGTAAATTACGCTGACATATTCAAACATTAATAACCCGAATGTCCTTGCTTCTTCAAATAACTGAAGATTAAAATATACATTTTATATAACTTTTCGAAGTTTTATAATGTGTGAGTTCCAAATAAATAATAAAATGAATATTTAAGAATAAAAATATATCTTACAATTTAAGCATAAAGGATGTTTTTGTTGGATTACATTTTTATAGCCAGTTTAATGTGTTGTTTATTAATAAAATATTAAATTTAAATCTAATCTGATAGTGTAAAATATTTTATATTGTTAATAAATGAGAAAAAGATATTTATTATTTAATTATGTTTTAAATTCTCATTGTTATTTATCCTTTCCTTCGCAAAAGATGGCCAATCTTGGAGTGGCAGATTAACAAACTCATTCCCCAAACAAAGCTGATAACTAAACGATATAGAATACGATTATTGATGGATTATGAAAGCAAACAAACTAGTGGACGTTAATTACAAACCTTAGATACGTATCCAGTAATATGTTCATGTGAATTTACTCTTCGGCCCTCCCTCAAAAACGACAATCATTATTATAAAAGATTAATTTAGAGCAGGCGTCATTATATAAAATGATTATTTTGCTGCTGATCTGAAGCAAAATGCCCATAAGGGTTGCCTGACATTCATCAAGTACTAATTATTATAGCGTAAATTAATTATGTATATCCTGAGCTTGTCCCCTCAACTGATGTGTAGCTTCACTGAAATTAATATATATTACAATAATCAGACTAGTTAATTAGAAAATTTTCCTCGATATATTCCATATCATAATCTCTGGAAGTATCTTCAAAGTCACATGAAGATTAATGCATAAACTTGTAAACAATTTCAACTATGAAATGATATATTAATGTACTGAAATGTGATGAGTATTAGCTTGATTAATCCAACATTTTCTACCATTGAATTGAATTGTATTTAATATATTAATATTTATGTTTTTAATTTTAATTTATTTATTTTAATATTCGAAAACGTGAAACTTCCATAGCATAATCCTAGCAGTTAACGAATTGGTAAGGACGATGCTTGTGTTATGCGTCAAAGATTAACTACCTTTTTTTCTCCCTTTTCAATTCTTTAGTTCGAAAATGTACAGTAGAGCATAGACATTGGTGCCTTAGCATCCGCGTATTCAGATATTTAGAGGTTAATTATTTGATTGAAAAAAATATTATATAACAAGGGCATTTTATTGGCAAATAAATTATTTTAAATTTTGTATTATAATTTAAGAGGTTATTTTTAAAAAATTTTAAGATTAAAAGGAGTAAAATTTAATTATTTTAAAATTAGAAATTATATTTTGCATCCTTATTATTATTTGGTAGGATGTACATTAATCATTGTTTAACCATAATAATTAAAATTTAATTTTGATATATTATTAGCATAAAATATTTTATATAATAAATGTAAAAGAAAAAATATATTATTAAAAAATAAGAATAATTAAAAAATTTAATAATATAATGATATATAAATAGATAATATTTATAATGATGATAAATTAAATTTAAATTTAATAATTATTGTGAAATTTGTAAGACCATTAGGGAAGGTAAGTTGTCTTAAGAAGCTTTTATTACGCTCGAAATAGATAGGGTAGCAACTTTTTATTGAATCAGCGCAGTAAAATGTCTCGTGTCTGCTGCAGACAAAGTTAGCCGCCAATGGGAACCCCAATTTTTATTTTATTTTTTTATCAAAAAGGCATAGGCAGAGAGATGAGAGATGGCTTGACGGAGTATGGGTTGACTTCGATGGAAAAGAATGACCTGCGTCCACCAATTTCGATTCTTTCTGCGCTCGGAGAACTGTGCACTGCCGAGGTTGACAATTTAAAAATGGTCTAACTGCCTCAAAGTCAACCCCGTTACTCTTGGGTCCCACGCAATAAAAAAAATTAATCGTATTATAAAATAATTTGTTAATTTATTTTACATTTACAGTATTGATTTCCGTTTGCTAAATATAAACATTTAATTTTTGTGGTCACCGATAACGTATGTATGTATAATACAAGGTTAAAATTGCAATGAAAATGAATGGCATCGAAGGAGATTTTTGTGTATGTATAAATATTTAATATTTAATTTTCGTCCATGTTACATTTTTATGTTGTCTAAATTTAACATTTTTCATGTATTTGTGTAGATTTATTTTGATTGCTCGTTTAGACGTGTTCCCATAAGTAAAAAGCGGTGAGACATAAGTGAATCTCACCTTCCCTTGCATATTACTATTAAAAAGAAATTTATTTAAAAATAAAATGAAAATTTGTTTTTTATTATGTTGGGTAAAGGAAAATGAAAATGAAATATAAAAAGATTTTAAATAGCCATAGCCTCTCATTTATATTTTTTATTAGTATAAAATTTTTTTATAATTGATTTCATTTTAATAAGAATGATTTTAATTTATTTATAAATAAATTATTTTATTTAAAATGTATTGAAAAGTGTATAAAATTTAATTGAAAAATAATTTTTGATGATATCATAATAAATATAATATTAGAAAAAGGATAAAATTTTTATATAATATATTTTTTAGACCAAATGAGATGAATTTTAATAAAATTTTATAATAATATAAATATAATTAAAATAAATATTATAAATGAAATAAATTTTTTACTTAAAATTAAATATAATTTTTAAAAAAATTAAAAATAAAATAAAATATTTTTTTATCCTATTGAACCAAGGGCTCAAGCTCAACCTCATGTTTGGAAAACCCATACCAACTAAAAAGCAATGAAATAAAACATGAAAGAACTTAAGTCAACATTCATATAGTAATTATCCTAAAATTTAGCTCCCTTTTTTTCAAAGAAAATATTTTTTATAAATATAATAATAAGATATTAAAATAAAAAAAAAACATTTTATTTATTTAATTTAGAAATTGAAAAGTTTGAGAGAAAAATTTTCTTTTTTTTTTACAGAAAACTCTTTTTCTTTCATTTTTATAATTTTAATTATTAATTTTGTGTGTGTGTGTATTTCTTTTATATGAAACACTTTTCAATGGAGCCTGAAAAAACTAATAAATTGTAAGGACATAAATGAGACAGGTGTGATTATTAGGCACTAATTAAAAATGATATAATTAGTATTGAAATTATATTTCATACCGTTTGAGTTACTCTAAATATATAAAAATTAAAGAGGGTAAGAAATAATTTTAATTTTAGAAGAGATGAGTTATTATTTATTCATATATCTTTCATTAAAAATTAATTGGTAAGTAAAGTTACTTAAAATTTATTTCAATAGTAGTGATAATATTTGAAAAAGATATTAGATGTAATTTTAATTTTTTAAAATAATAAATAAATATGAATAAATTTTTTCTAAAATTAGCAATTAAAATTAGAAATAAAATATTGAATATGACCTCAACATTAATTATATTATCATGAAGTAGGAATCATTAATTACACTTTATTCATGCTCCCGTCACTGGGCCAATGGTTAACATTATCCATCCATATTAAATAAATAAAACGCAAGCCTATTTCCAATTGCTTTAACCGCAAGCAACTTCCACTGCCAGCTCCGGCTCTCAAGCTTGAGGTATCGATCAATTCATGTAAGAAATAAGCTTTTATAAAAAATTATTTTTTTAAAAAATTATTTTTTATATAAAATTTTGAAAATATTTAAAATTATTTGATTAATATTGAGAAAGCTTTTAAAAAGTGATAATAAAATAATTAATATACCTTTAAAATTATCACAATATATGCTAATGAATTTTAATTATTTTTAATTTTTTCCTTTGAAATTATATATGTATGTAATTTTTTTGCATCATAATTTTATATCTTTCATAAAAAAAAATTACATTTATAATAAAAGAAACCATCAAATTACTTTTATATGTTACATTGTGTTTCTTATACATGACAGCAGCCAGACAAACCCGAATTGCAGGAGCTAACGTTAGGATTTCGTTGCTGATATATCTTATATTTTGTTTCTGATGTATCTTGTTATTGTTTTCGTTGCTACAAGAAAAAGACCAAATGAATAGAAGGGAAAATCACCTCCTTCCGCAGTTCAAGATTTTGCATATAATGCAATAAAAGAAAATGCAATTTCTCCAAAGCATTCAAGAGCTCGGTTGCATAATACAGACTTTTTGAAAACATTAATATTATAAAACAAATTGGTAAACTATTAGAGTGATAAAAGATTTGAATAGGACGCGGTTAATTAAAAAGATAAAATCACCAGTAATTATATTTAGTAAAAATAATTTTATCTTCATTAGTAAACCTTACTTAAAAAAATAATATGTGAGTAATTTCCCATGCTCTATACAAAATAATACTGTTTGAGAAGTTTAATTTTTTACCAATCAAATAATTTATTTATTTTTTATACTTTTATAAAGAACTAAACAGCTCCTAAAAGTTAAAGGATTCTCTTTCATCTTTGCGCGTACCTGTACGAGATATTACTGGAAATTGTATTCTTTCTCCAAATTCCATGGCACAAATTAGAGCTCCATCAACCGTTTCCATTTTCATTGTCTCTCCCTTTCTCTACAAAGGTAACAACAACTAACAATGCCACCCATCACCAAACCGAACCAACCCTCAGAGAAATATTAACTGTGATTAAGAATACTGTTAATTCACACTTAATGTAAAATAGACATACACATTAAAATAAATATACAATAATAGTATGTCATTACTTTTGTCAATAAAATTGCAAAAATAATTTAAGCCATTACCCATTCAATGTTTTGATTAATGTTAGGATCACATTTAAATCATTCACATTTGATCCCAGAACTCGAATTATTTCAATGTGAATAAAGTATTTCTTTCTTTTTAGCGGTACATACCATTTTTCTTCCCCTATCAATAAAGAAAAAAAATCATAATCATTATGTATGTCCATCCTCTTATCCATACTCCATAACTTATAACATTATAAAAAAATTATAAATTCTATATAAAATATGATATTTTAAAAAATGATGAAATTCACAATAAAATGGGTTAAGAATTTCTCTCTGGCTAATTGGATAGGGGGAAAAAAAAAAAAGCACGTCATTTCCCTGCTTTATCCAACCACCGTGTGCCGTCTCCTCCAACCTCCTCTTCTCTTCTTAGCTGTTGTTCACTGTAGACTTTTTTGCTTTTGGCCCCTTCCACCTCTTTCGTCGTTTCTTCCTCTTGCATATTACTCCACAAAAACCTACTCTTACCCCCTTTCTCTCTTTGCTCTTCTCCTCCTAATCTTCTCGGTCTTCTATAACCACTCTTTCTTTCCAAATTCTCCTTCTCTACCTTCCCGTTTAGAATGCCCGCTTGGTGGGGAAAAAAATCCAGCAAGACCACACAGCAGCAGCAGCAGCGGGAAGCACATGGTGGTAGTCAATTTAATTTCACAAAATCCCCGCATCGGGATTCTGTGAAGAAGGGGAAGGACAAAGCCAAGAGCTTCGACGAGGTCCTCTCTCGGAAATCCCCGAGGACAAGCAAGGATTTTACTTCTGCTGGAGCTGCGGTTGGTGGCTCGTCAACTTGGTGTGATTCCGATGGCGGCGAGAAGAAAGGGCTTCCCTTGCCTACACCCTCCATTTCGTCCACGCAAAGCTGTGGGAACGATCAAGGGGTTGGCATGGGATCTGGGTCCTTCTCTGCTTCTAGCGTTAGCTCTTCTGGCTCATACGGTGATCATCCAATCTCTCACTTTAATCCCAACAGGTTGGTTACTGCCAGAATTGCATCTTGCTTTAGATTAGATTTTCTATATATATATATATATTTGTCAATCCATTTCGGATAATTGTCTCTGCTAACTGATATCAATTTCGGCTCTTCGCTTATTTGTGGTATGAGTCTGCGATTTTGTAGTTATAGGGAAGTAAACTAATTGATTGATCGTTTTAATAGAGCGTATCTCGTTGAAAGCACATAGTACCAATGGATCTCATGAAGTGACTTTTTCCCCAGCCTGTCTTCCTTGCTTTCTTCGTTTCGGATTGTATAGTTGAACCATAAGTGCTCTGATGGGTATCCTTTTCAGTTTTCCACGGGATTACGATCAAAATTGGTAAGCAGGCCTGCTGGCTGCTACCCAGCATTCGTTTGCGTCTCTACAGATTTTAAGTGCTGCCTACCTCTTCAGTTTCCTTTTGTGTTCTTGTGTTCTGTCCGAGGGAAACATTTATGTGGGGGGTTTCTTATCTTGCTGTTGTCGCAGTCTTATCTGGGAAATGAAAATTTCATCTCTATTCTTGCATTTGGATGTGCTAGTCATTGGATGCCTTGGTCCATGTGCTAATATTCCAGGATTCGGGACTAAATGATTATTTTGTGAGTTGATGACCGAACTTGCACTTGAAGAAGTACGTTGAAGTTGGAGAGTTATTTCTTCAGCTCACCCTGTATAAAAATCTAAATTAGTTGTTTCTGAGTTGTATGGACTTTAGAATTGTCGATAATCAGCTGTTTCTGAGTTGTACGGCTTTCTGAAGTGTCAATTAAGTGAGCTGTTTCCTAGTTGTACAGACTTTCGAAATGTTGATTCCTGAAGAGTTTATTTCAGTTAATTTCTATGAGTGAAAAAGGAACAATACCTGCCCATCTCTTGGAACTTACGCATGTCTCCCGGTCAGTTGTTTGGAATGACATGTGGGCAATGTACTGGTTTTGACTGGTTTCGAATTATCTTACTGAAGGAACTTTCATTCTAAATTCTTGATAATTATATAATAAGGCTTGTTGATAATGTACTGCTTTTTGCACTGACATTTTAAGTATAAAATAGAACATCAAATTGTTCAGGTTCAACATAGTGCTTCAGTACGCTTTGTGCAATACATTTATAACTAATCTGTGTCGTTTCTATGAGCTAGAGGACAAGCTGATATAACGTTCAATGCAAGATCAAAAAGCCCTGGTCCTGGCTCGAGAGGGCCTACTAGTCCTACATCACCTCTTCATCCAAGGCTGCATGGTCTGAGCCTTGACTCTCCTACAGGCAAGCAAGATGATGTAAGGAGTCAATGTCATCCGTTGCCCCTTCCACCAGGGTCTCCTAGTAGTCCTTCTGCTCTTTCCAATACACGAGCAACTATAGTGCTAGAAAATGGTGGCACTAATTTGTCCAAGTGGAAGAAAGGGAAGCTTCTAGGACGGGGAACATTTGGGCATGTTTACGTGGGATTTAACAGGTAATTTTGGTTGGACTTTTTTAGCGAAGGAAATAAATCATGGATCATCTTTTTGTGTTAACATGGGAAAGTTTTATCTGTTGTTTGATATTAAATCCTAGAATATCTTATGGCAGGGTTACTGGTATTTTCTGTATATTTGATGTAATGCATAACCAATTCTATAGTTTGTGAAGTGAATATTAAAGTGCTAGTTATCAGCTATAACCAAATGATGTTAATGTATAACAACTCAGTGTTGCTTGATTCGCTGATATGCCTTATGAATAGCAAACTTATTTTATCTTTCACGTTGGTTTAGTAATTATTTTATTACAATAAAAACTCCATGACATTAATGAAATAAAACAAATCTGTAAATATTTCAACTCTTATGAAATTTATAACTAAATATTACTCAATTAGAAAAAAAAATGTATTAGTATTTTGAGTGATTCTGTTATTTGTATCTATTTTTTTATTTTTTTGTGTTTTTATAGAAATACTACATTATTGTTAATTCGCATGATAAATAATATATCCATTAAGTTTAATATAATATTTTTTGTTTTGATAGAAATATTTACAAATCTGTAAGAATTGCAGCCAACGAAGCCTGCTCCTCAAATTGTATATCCTATCAAATACCCTATCTTCTATCCGTGCATGCATCACTTCTCTTACTGTATCATGAATCAGGCAACTTTGGTATAGACATAGTTGCAGAATGCTAAAAATTAAGGGAGATTATGTCAATCTTTTTTATTTTTTTCTTCAGAATTTGCATTGTCTGCCCAAATGTCCATTTATGGCCAAATCACTGAAACTATTTGCACTCTGCATGCTATGTTTGCTCTGCCTCCCTAAATTATTATTTTGCAACTTTGATAGTGAAAATGGGCAGATGTGTGCAATAAAAGAAGTTAAGGTTTTTTCTGATGATCAAACGTCAAGGGAGTCTCTAAAACAACTTAACCAGGTATTTTCAATTTTGTTCTTCTTTCATATCATGCCTATGGTTCTTTTATAACGAAATCATACTTGTGCAATTTGTCTGTGCAAATTAAAATTGTCATTTGTTTAACAAGTTATCCAAATTTCATTTGATATCATATAAACTTTAAGCATTGTTCGCTATTTTTTTGCAGGAGATAAATTTGCTTAGTCAGCTTTCACATCCTAACATTGTTCAATACTATGGGAGTGAATTGGTATGGTTTTATGTATCTGGTCTAGTTTATAATAATTTGTTATGCCATGTCCATACTGATAGAGCATGCATGCATGCACACAAAACTATAAGGCAAGATTAATGAGATGCATTTATTGATGTGCTTTGGTGACAGGGAGAAGAGTCGCTTTCTGTTTTTCTAGAATTTGTGTCTGGTGGTTCCATACATAAATTACTTCAGGAGTATGGTGCATTTAACGAGCCTGTTGTTCAAAATTATACCAGGCAGATTGTCTGTGGACTTGCCTATCTGCATGGAAGAAATACGGTACACAGGTGATTTGCTTTTCTTGTTTAATTGTAATATGAAGTGGATGTTTCTTTGCTCTTTCAATTTCTTTAATGTGTTTTCATTTTCCAGGGATATCAAGGGAGCCAACATACTAGTTGATCCTAATGGTGAAATTAAGCTGGCAGACTTTGGAATGGCTAAACATGTAAGTTCATACTACACTGTACAGACTAAACTGCTTTTAGCATACTTAAAAACTTAATATATTTAGTTTTCATGGAAGAGCTTAATGATAAAACAATAAACAAACTATTCTAGCATATGAGACAGGTCAATTAGAGATTTAAAGTTTTTTTTTTTTTTTAATCACTGTTTTAATCCCAAGCAGCAGAAATATGAATAGTGCTCTCTCAACCCCCCTCCTCTGCATCTGTCTCTGTCTCCCTCTCTGTTATGTTTTATAGTCATGTTTAGAGCAATTGGACCCAGATTTTAGTATAGGAACCGAATATAATTTAGAGCTTCCAGAAATTTAGTTAGTTGCTAACTTGTATGATAAGTGAGTAGTATGCTTTTCTGTTTTACTTGCTTTTTGATCGACGATGTAAATCATCTCTAAGTTATGATTGTTCTGAACCAGATAAATTCTTCTTCCTCGATGCTTTCTTTCAAGGGAAGTCCATACTGGATGGCACCTGAGGTAAAATTTCTTTTTCTACTCTCTGCCTCCCTTTTCTGTTTGAAACAAAGACATTCTTCCTCTTTCCCACTCTTTTTACCTTCTATTGTCCTTTTTTTTTTTAACTGTACTGAATTCTCATGTCCGCTTTCTCAGGTTGTGATGAATACAAATGGCTATTCTCAAGCTGTAGATATATGGAGCTTGGGGTGCACAATTCTTGAAATGGCAACATCAAAGCCTCCATGGAGTCAGTATGAAGGGGTGCGATATTGGACACACAGCTAGCATTTTTGTTCATATTTCATTTGTCTCAGATTGAAGGATACAAAGGACCAGTGTCATTTTTATGTTGGTTGTAACAGGTAGCTGCAATATTTAAAATTGGGAACAGCAAAGATATACCTGAAATTCCTGATCATCTTTCAAATGATGCAAAGAATTTCATTACGTGCTGCTTACAGAGAGATCCATTATCTCGCCCCTCAGCCTCGCAGTTACTAGATCACCCCTTTATCCGAGATCAATCAGCAACAAGAGCTACAAATGTCAACATAACCAGGGATGCTTTTCCTTATATGTTTGATGGAAGACGAACGCCGGTATAGCCTTAGTTCATTATTAAGTTATAATGTTTTAACTCCTTAGATCCTTTGTGCTAGCTCCTACTCTTAGGAATCTCATTTTTATAAAGCTTTCTCTATATATTAGTACGTTGCAATCCTTTTGGATTGGTTTTCAATATAGCTTCTGATAATCTGTTTCTAACGGTCTTGGGCTAGAGCTGACTTCTTCATTGTTTAATGATAAGCAGCCCGCTGTAGAGCTAAATTCCAATAGAACAACTTCAGTTGATGGAGATTATGTAACAAAGCCGGTTGTTGCAAATTCAAGAGTACCCAGGAGCCCAAGGTAAGATGTCCCACCTGTTGTCATTGTTTTATTATTAAAGGTCTGGTATTTGTTTAATTTATGCATTATCACGTTCATAACTTTAGACTGACTTGCTGTTATTAATTTGAATTCGGTTTTGTTCAGAGATAACATGAGAACGATCACATCATTGCCAGTATCTCCATGTTCTAGTCCACTGCGACAGTATGGTGCACAACAAAGGAGTTGTTTCCTATCTCCTCCTCACCCAACTTACAGTAGTAGCATCATGAGACAAAATGCCTACACTTTGAGTGACCTCTCTTCATATCCAGTAAGATGGAGTTCAACGTATACTTTTGATCCTTGGCGTGACACATCATTAAACAAAACCTACACACCCAGTGGATCACCAAGAAGCAGACTTATATGAGCTGTGAGTGTAAATAGCAATAGAGTTATAATTTACTTTCTGTTGGTCTCCCCAGTCTCCCATTCAGGAAGAGATTGGAATTCTATTTGAAGCGCCTTTTTTTTTCTTAACTAAGAGATTCTGGTCTGACTTTTATTATACAATTAATGGGAGAACTTAATTTGGCTCTATGGGGAGACCTAGCTGCTAGTGACATTTTCTTGATTATTGTAAAGGGAAGGTACTTACCCTGTTGTAGCAACTTTTATGTGTATATTGTTAGTTCCCCTCCAAAAAAAAAAAAAAAGGAAAAAAAAATTGAAAGCTTTAAATATTCAAAACTACCCCTTTAAATTTGTTTATGTGGTTGAGATTGGACTCGTGCATGGGGTTTGGTGTTTTATTCTAAGTTATACCCGAACTACTATTTGTGTCACTCTTTTCTTGATATTGATGTTAAAAAAAGAATCTCCTTAAGATAGAATATCTCCTGCCGAAGCCGTGGTTTGGAATTGAAAAGCTAGCTACTAACTGTATCCAAAGAAAATTACCATCTACACAGCATGTTCTATTGTCACAAAACCTTATTAATTTAGGGGGAAAAACCTATGCTAGAGTTGTTGATTCCTCTCTCTTTCTTGTAATTATTCATTCTTTTCATATATATTTATATTTGTTAGTACAAAGGGCAGGGATTAGGAAGGGAAGGGAGAGGGGATGGAAACGGGGGTTGGTGGAAATCGAACTCCCCGCTCACTGTCACATAACTGAACGGTACATATATTGTGCCCGTTGAGCTGCCTTCGTGACCGTTCTTTTCATATTCCGGAGACAGCAATTGCAATGTAGGGTTTGTGCTGGACAACCGAAAGTGTCAGCGGGTTTTGACTAAACCAAGGAACTTGGGCAACTTAAAAAACTCATCCTCCAAGCCAGACACATGGATTATGCTAAGAGAAAACCACCACATTTGAGCCTTATTTTGCAGAAAACAAGATTACGATGAACCTCACATGGCTAGCTAGTTTCCCATAACTTTTAACTAAATCAACATATGAATATAAAGAGGGACATTCTTCTACAAGTTGAAATAGTATGCATGTAATTGTGCGAGTTTTAAGAGACTTTCTTATAGAATTCATAAAATTTTACATTAAGTTTGTATTTTTTTTATAGGATTTTGCAACGATTCTTAAAATTTTCATGCTATAATCATTTTCGTTTTATGTTATAAGATTTGTGGAAAAAATTGTAAATTTTATGTGAACAATTATATGTCCATAACTTATGTTATTATAGAAAAATAGCATACTTTATGAAAAATAATGTAAATTTTATAAGAAAATCTCATAAAATTTATAATTGGTTATATGCATACTATCTCAACTTAAGGTAGTACATAAGAATTCTCCATATAAATAACTTAGTTAAGGTTCTAAACGTACAAGAAAACACTTTTATATTTTAATTATAATACATGTTATTAATCTTTCAAATTACAGTTTTCAATCGCATTTAGGCTTTATGCACGGAGTTAATGAACACATCAAATAGTTACTTTCTTGGTAGCTCAACTCACGTGTGTTGCCCAAGCAAGCGCCAAGTCCATTGCCGAAGGTTCAGATTATTATTTTAGCCTTTTAAATTTTATCTGCTTTAAATACGGTGACAATACCCTTTCTAAAATGTACTTCATAGAAGATGTAAAAGCATGACTTTTCCTTTTTGGAAAAATACAAAATACCGGTTAAATTTTACCTTTTTTTCTATCTTAGAAACTTGAAAATCACCCTCTTAAACTTCAAAAAACTTGAAATTTACATTCATTGTCAACTTAATTAACAATTTTATCAAATTGCATCATTTTTAATGAACTTTTTTAAACAAAAATCGTAATATTATAGTATATTAATTTATTTCCTCATTTTTTGCATACAGTTTTTGTAGCTCATTTTTTATTATTTAATTAAAAATCTATATATCTAATTTAATTCTTATTAATTATATAACATATAAATTATTTATGAAAAAATAACACAATAAACCAACATATTATAATATTATAATTCTTGTTTAAAAATATAAAAAATATATAATTTGATAAATTGGTAAATTAAATTGATGGTGAGTGTTAATTTTAAATTTTGTAGTTTAAGGGGTAATTTTTAAGTTTTTAAAGTTGAAGAAAATAAAATTTAATTATTCTAAAATTAAGGGGTATTATACATTTTTCTTTTTTCTTTAAAAAAATTTCAGGTCATTGGGTGATATCTAGTAGTGAGAGACTTGGTACAAGTTCAAGCCTCTTTCATAGTTAGTATAAAAAAGTATATTATTTTTTGGAACAAAACTTGCAAAAGGATCTTCCAATTATGTGTAGAAGCAAAAGTTATAATGATAATTAGTAAAAAAGTATATTTGACTTTCTAATTTTTATTGAAGTTTTAATCATGTCACCTAAGTTTTATTTATAGCAAATTTACTCTTTATGTTACGATTCAACTCTAGTCGTAACTAATGTGAAATCCATTATCTAATTTTCACACATCTAAACTGATTATTCATCATAACCTTGATTAATTGTCTAAAGCATGAAGTAGGAGACAGAAGACAACATTTGAGAAAAGATAATATTTCATTCATCAATAAAGTTTATAAAATAAAAGAGAGTTAGATGTGCTCATAAAAAAGATGTCTTACTATTGTTTTCGTTGCTATATAAAAAAGACCAAATGACTGCAATTCAAGTTTTGCTATGTAAAACAAATACAACAATGCATCAAACTTACTAATCAGACAATCCTCTTATGACACTTAACACATAAAATATTCAAACTTATTACTTCACATTCTAATAATAGCTGCAAGATGCTCAATCACAAGCATATCATCTTAGTTATATCACATTGAAATAGCTAATGATAATTATCCTAATTTCATAACACCATGCACAACAATTGATAATAGAAGCAAATAAACCTCTCACTAACTTCCAATCAACAAGAATAATGTTTTTATCTTAATTAGATAAAGAAATTGAAAAAAGATTTGGTGTTTTCTTGCCTTGAATTGATGATAAGAAGTTGAGGAAGAAGGAGAAAAGATGAAGTCGAGAGAATTTAAGGGTGAAGATTAAGGGGTTTTAAGAAAAAAATGAAAGGGAGATCCATTGGCCAAAAAAATGAGAAATAGTAGTAGGGATGATTTTGAAAATATTCCTTAAATTTCCTTTAGATTCACATACTCACTTATAATAATTTAAATTTTAAAATTTTATTATTCTACTTATTTTTTCACATCTATTTTTCATAAAATCCTCATTATAAAACTTACTAAGACATTAAATATTATCCCTTTCAATCATTTATTCATAATTATTCACCAAAATTTTCTTTCACGTATACAAGTTTCATTTTAAATAAGAGCAATCACATTATTTAATTATTCTAGCCATAAAATAAAATTTTAAACTATTATGTTTTAAAAATAACATAACACTTTAACCTTTAAAAAATATGTAATATTACTTAGTTGACTAAAGTCATTAGGTTTTTTAATGGAGGCACTTGCATGGCATTTAACTTAGCATCCTACTAGTTTTTATAAATTATATTTTAATATTCTTATAATAAAAAATCATTTTTGATCCCCTAATTTTTACTAAAATTTCAAATTTATCCTCTAGATTTTGTTTAAATCAAATTTATTCTTTAACTTTCTGAAAACATAATCACTTTTATGTAAGGATAAAATTTGACTACAATGTGATGTCTTCTATTGTAATTAATCAATGCAAATATTAAATAAATTCAAATAATAATTTGAAAATTTCTCAAAATAAATTACCTTTATATTTGAAAATTATCATGCTCATCAAAATAATTAATAAGGATTGAGAACAAGTGTGTGATGTTGTAAAAGTACATTTTTAAATTTTAAAGTTATATTTATTTAGATTCATTGTTGTAAGTAGATTTACATTGAAAGATAGAATTCACAAGGCACATTATGCATTAACTTTTAAGAATTTTAACTTTTAATGTATAGTTTGAAATTGAACCTTAATGTGTCATGGTCCATTCTCATGAAATGTACTTTATTTATTGCTTCAAATATATTGAATGATATTTTGTCCATATTTAAATTTGCTTACTATTTGTATTTATTAATCAAAATGGAAGTCAAGACATTATTGTGGTATTTTAGTTAATTAAAATTGAAGTCATCACATTACGATAACATTTTTAAATTCATTATCTAGCATAGCAAAAGTACATTTTCACTATTTGCTTTGTAAATTGAACCTTTTTGTATTATAGTTTGTGAGAAAAATTTATCGACATGATATTTTATCCATATTTAAATTGGTTTACTATATGCATTTATTAATCACAATGGAAGTCAAGACATATTGTGGCATTTTAGTTAATTAAATTTGAAGTCATCACATTACGATAACATTTTTAAATTCATTGTCAAGCAAGAGTACATTTTCACTATTTCCTTTGTAACTCGAACCTCTTTGTATTATAGTTTGTGATAAAAATTTATTGACATCTAACTTTCTTCAACCTTTAAAATTATATGGAGTTAATTCTTTCAACTTAAGGCTAGTGAACATATGGAGAAAATATATAGTAAATCTATTAGCAATAACTAATTTGAATATAGCTTTAAAAATTGAAAATGCATTTTTATAGTACCACACATTTGTTCTGAATTCTTAATAACTATTTTGATGAGCACAATAATTTATTTATAGAATTTTATAAAGTATTATATATATTTATTTAGTATTTGAATTGATTAATTATAATGGAAGTTATTACATTATAATTACATTTTGTCTTTATATAAAAGTGATTGCATTTTTGAAAAGTTAAAGAATAAGTTTAATTTAAATAAAACTTAAGCGATAAAATTAGAACTTCAATAAAAGTCATGGATCAAAAGTGACATTTTTTCATAATAATATTAAAATATAATTTATGTACGTTATGTAGGATATCAAATTAGATACTCTATAAGTTCCTCCACTAAAAAATTTAACCTTGCTAGCTAATTAGGTACCATTGCACATTATTAAAAAGTTAAAGAATAAATTTATTTCAAATAAATTTAGAAGATAAAATTGAAATTTTAATAAAAAATTGGAAATTAAATATACCTTTTACCATGATAATTATAAATCTGGATTGAATTATTGGAATACCCTTTCAATGTTATCAATCATCAATCAATTGATTCATACATCATGCGTTATAATACCAGGTAGGCTGGGTAATAATCGAAACAAAATGAGGGGAAAAAAAAAGATGCTATCATATGATTTAATTTGAAGAAAACTAAAATTTTATTTTATTCATTCTAAAATTAAATTTGTATTAATTTAGTTCTTTATTGAAAGTTTGTATCAATTTGATTTTTATAAAATTAACTCCACATTAAATTTTAATCTTTCCATATAATAATTTAGTAATTCCATCTAATATAAGGAGTGACTAAAATTTAAAGTAGAATTAATTTTACAGGGATTAAATTAATATATATTTTTAATGAGAGATTAAATTAATACAAACTCAATCTTACAAAATAAAAAATAAGCTTTTTGCCTTTAGACAATAATATCAAAAATTAGAATGTTGTGAGGGCAGGAGGAAGAATATGCAGAAAGGAGAAATTTTTGTTTATTTAATGGCAATATCAATTGTACACCTTGAGCCATTAAAATATTATCATTTCATAAATTAACTAAAATATGATTTTCAAGATTGAAACTATATTAATTTCATTCCCTATTAAAAATTTGTATCAATTTGATATTCATAAAATTAATTCTTTGTGAAATTTTAATTTTTTTATATAATAATTCAAGTGCTCAATCTTATGCATAGAGAGACTAAAATTTAATATGAAATTAATCTTATAAGGATTAAATTAATACAAACTTTTAGTGAGAGATGGAATTGATATACAAACTCAATATTATAGAAACCCTAATAAGGTTTTAGTCTTAATAAAATAACCAATTCTTTAACTCATCCTCCTGAATTACGACCAATATTTTATTGACTAGGATACATAAATTATATGCCCACACGACAGGTAAAAATCTCTTCCTAAATAGTTACCTATAAAAGCATTGTTAAATAGTTTTATATCCATTTCTTAATTTTTAGATATTTGATTTCTTTTTTAATTTATCTAATTTTGTGACTAAAGACATAAAATTTTAATCATGGTTTGATATGTTCAAATTAATAGAGTTTTAATATTTTAATGTTGTTAGAGTTGTTTATTATATTGAAATCAAATAGTTATGATATGTTCAAATTAATTGAGAGTTTCAATATTTAAATGTTGTTAGAGATCTTTATTATATTGAAATTAAATAGTTATGATCCGTAAAACTAATAATAGGAGGATTGTTAAATAATTTGATATTCATATTCTATTTTTAAAATATTATTTCTTATTTAATTTTATGACTAAAGATATTAAATTTTATTTGCTTTTTTGATATTTCATATTAATTGAGGGTTTTAATGTTTTGACGTTATTGGAAACCTTCATTATCTTGAAAAAAAATTAACAAACAATTCTTTAAATATTATTATTAAACAATGATGTATTTATAGTTACATCCTTACTTTTTTTTTCATTAATTGTAGCAGCCAAATATATTTATTTCAAAACAAATTTGTGTTCTAAATTATATCTCATTTAATTATATTTATTAAAAATGTAAATATTTTGCTATAAAATTCAATTAGTTTCATTTAATTATGCACTTTTATGAATTTTTAAAGATTTTTTTATAGAAAAATAATTTACTTTTTCCAATAATAGTACAATATTCATTATAATTTATCTAATTTTATTCATCTCTATTTATCATGAAAATATTATTGTTAATATATAATATTTAAAATTAGTAATTGATAAAATAATTAAAATTTTAATCTCTTAAAAAAGGGGGCCATTGAGCAAGTGCGAATCTGCGAGAGGCTCGTGATCAAAAGGAAGAAAAAGAGTCGATCTAAATTATGTTGTTATTTACAAATCATTATGGGCTTTTTAACCGTATTGCTCACGAAAAGTAAGCGTGGGCCTAGTAAGAGTGAGAGTAATATTCAATTACCAACCCATGAAAGACCAAAAGATGGCTCCCCCCAAAAAATTAAAAAAGTCACCCAAGTTTTACCCGCAAACAAATTGACCGCATAAATCTTGAAACTTCCGCGGGAATTCTCGTGATTTCGAAGGACGAGAGAGGCTCAGGCACTACATATGATATCTAACAAAAGATTTCAATTATGGCTGGCTTGGCTCGTCTTGATTTCTTCGATAATTTTCTGCGCCTTTTTGGGTTCGTGCGTTTGTCCTTCTTTCCTGTTTTACAGATAGGAGAGAAAAGATGCCGATAGAAATGCCCAAAGGACTCCCTTTCTCGGTGGATACATGGACTTCAGCGTCCAAGAGAAAGAGGCATCATTTCCTCACTCATGCTCACAAAGACCATTCCTTTGGTATCTCCTCGCACTTCACTCCCCCCATTTATTCTACGAATTTCACTAAATCCCTTGTTCTTCAACATTATCCCCAGGTATTTGTCCCCTCTTTTTCCCTTTTATTTCAATTCAATTATTTTCCTTGTTCAATTTTAGATTCAATTTTTCGCCTCTTTTGGCAGCTTGATGATTCTCTGTTTAGGGTTATCGAAGTGGGTCAATCTTTAACGATTGATGATCCTGATGGAGCCTTCAATGTTACAGCTTTTGATGCCAATCACTGCCCTGGTATACGTTTTGCAATCACACATACACGCACACACACTGTTTGTGTGCTGTTAGTTTTTTAATATCATACTATACTGACAGAGCTTAGTTCAGATTTTTTTTTCTCCTGATCTGAATTTTATAATACCCAGGAGCTGTAATGTTCCAATTTGAAGGAAAATTTGGTAATATTTTGCACACGGGGGATTGCAGGCTTACCCCTGAGTGTTTACAGAATCTACCTGACAAGTATATTGGGACGAAGGGGAAACAACCACGGTGTCCGCTTGATTGTGTTTTCTTGGACTGCACTTTTGGAAATTTCCCTCAGAGTATGCCTACCAAGCATTCGGCTATTCAACAGGTATTCTGACATGGCCACGTGCACTCTAGTTAACTAAGAATATAGATGATTGATGTCTCACCTTCACAAATTTTATTTAACATATCACAGATGGATTTTAAATACACTATTTTCATTTTCCTCTTGGATGAAGCAATTTCAATGTCTAACCATTTTTTGATTTTTGCACCCATCATTCAGCAATAATGATAATGATGATTCCATCTCATGATTCAACTTGTGGAACTATAAAGCAGGTTATTAATTGTATATGGGAGCATCCTTGCGCATCAACAGTTTATCTAACCTGCGACCTTCTTGGTCAGGAAGATATTCTAGTTAATGTGTCCCAAACTTTTGGTGCCAAGATATATGTTGATAAATCCAAGAATCCAGGGTGTTTTAAGACTCTGGAGCTTACAGTGCCTGAAATCCTTTGTGAAGATCCATCTTCTCGTTTCCATGTGTTTGACGGATTCCCTAGACTATCTGAAAGAGCAAAAGCTAAGGTTGCTGAGGCACAGGCCAATCTCCAACCTGAGCCTCTCATTGTCCGTGCTTCTGCACAGTGGTATGCTTGTGAGGAAGAGCTCTTGGATATGGAAAGCACTAGAAAAAAGAGGATGCATGAAGCAGTTAAGGATCAGTTTGGTGTTTGGCATGTCTGTTACTCAATGCACTCAGACAAGGAAGAATTAGAATGGGCACTTCAACTTCTTGCACCTAGGTGGGTTGTTTCAACAACCCCAAGCTGCAGGGCTATGCAGCTGAATTATGTTAAGAAACACTGTTTCAACTCTAAACTAGCTCTTAACAACACTGTTAGGAAGCTTCTAGATATGACTGATGAGACTTCTTCAGATGCTGATGCCTTGATTCATTCTGTGAGTTGTCCTCCTGTAATAGAAAGGGGCCCTCAGCCTCGTGCACAAACTCAATCACCAGTGAAACAGTCTACTGACACTAAGGAACTTGTACAGTTGTCTCTTAAAAGCAAAAGGTTGCCTGTCACATTATTTGGAAAAGCAAGGTTAGGTCTCCTCCAAGATGTTAGTTCACAAGGAGAGTGTACAATTGCAACTGCTAATGACATACCACAAGCAGTTTCAAGTGATGCAGGACAAGAATTATTGAACCAAGAGCAAGATGCTGAAGTGAGACAGGAGAATTCACAGCAAAGCAAGAAAGTTCAAGATGAGAATCACCAATCAGAGGATCAGGAACCAACAGTTTGTAAGAGTGCCTCTTATTTAAATATTGGATCTTCAGGATTTAGCGAAGGTTTTAGAAAGTTGTATAGATCAATGAATGTTCCTGTGCCCAAACGTCTTCCTTCCTTGGTGGAGCTTATGAAATCCACTAAACGTGCAAAGAGGGGATTTGATTATTAGCCTTTGCCTTCTTACAAATAACTTCAGTTTTCCATATGTCTATGCTTGTATAAATTTTAAGGTATATAAAGGGAGGATTGGTCTGAGTAGTCAAAAGGAGGTATTGCCATTTACAGAACCACATTTGTTGTGTTGATTTATCTCAATAATGGAGATTTATTTCTCTTTGAATAAAAGATCCATACAGGGATGCTTATAGGAATTTGCGTATGGATTCTCATGTATATTACTAGTCTAATATCGCTGTAAGTCATTCTTTGTAGACGCCCAACATGGAACAGCCTAAGTCAAGGGGCAAACGTTTATGGCTATAATATCTATAATACTGTTCTCTTTCTTCACTTTGTACTGCACGTCTCGGGTGCTTCAATTACTGCTAATTGTGTGTAGCGATTCTGTTTTCCTTTCAACAGGTTTAGTTAGCTGTAATCATGTCATTTATACAGCCATTAAGGTTATTCTCCCTGCATCTCCATACCTACAAATGAAGAAAGTGTATTTGCACATTGAGTTTATCATTAATTTTCTCAAGATTGCTCTTGCTATGCTGAGTTTCAATCCTTTTATTTATCCAGATTAGGATACTTGTAGAGCCAAACCAAAAAATTTTGATTTGTATTGTTCAAGAATGTCTTAAATCATTGACATGAACCATTGTATGTGACTACTCATATTGACTAAACATGTGGAAGGAAGTAACAGACAATAATGATATTGCAAAACAAGCTTCTTCAATGATACAATTTTTGTGACATTAGATAGAATATAGCTCTATACACCAATTGTACGTCATAGCCTCTCATAATCAAGCTTGTCTGACTGCAAATCAAGGGAGAAAAAAAAAAGGGATAATCTCAGTCGCTTTATTACTAACTAATGCAAAAAGTAGGCAGTATATCTGTATGGGCAAAAGTGTTCAATTAGAATTAGATAGCAAATGAGCCGATCACAATTTTCAAGGGCTCAAGAAATAATTGCGGCAGGAATCATCAAGATCACGAAGTCAACCAAACAGCCAAAGGCTGAATTAGCATCACGGATTCAGATAAGAGCATGACTACCTCGATGGTTCTTGACTTAAGTCACAATTACGATTAATAAAGTAATGTCAAGTAATCAAACAGTACCTTGATGAGCATATCTGTGGGAAGCCATGCCGGAGCAGTAGGAATCCCAACCCATGCAACCTAGTGAATAACCAAACATTTGGTTCAGAACTAAATAACAGGACTTGACATAATTTTGTCGTAGTTATAACTGATTGCATAATATGGTGTGCCATTTGTTGCTTAAGCCTGGTTTTGCTTGACCAGCATCATTACCAAGAAGAAAAAAAGGTACAAAATTTATTTCTTGCAGCAGCTTCCTTTATCAAATTTATCATAAAAAATAATGAACTGATTTCATCTTTTATTGTTGCTCCTTCACAAAGGTGGTTGAAGCCCACTTACAAGTGCATATTCTCCTGTTTCAAATATACGAATGTCCAGCACCTGAAAGAGTTCCAGTCAGTTAGAAACTTGTATTACTAAGCAAAACTAGCTTGCATAATTTGCTATAAATACCTCTCCACGATCTTCATAAATGTAATCTAGCCCTTTGTAGTAAGGCGGATGCCCAACAGACAGATACTGAAAATATTAAACTTAGACATTTTATTGATCACAGCTTAGGCCAGGTACCAAAAAAACATTAGAACACACGTCTTACGTTTACACTATTGAGATACTTCTCCTTATCCACTCTTACAATCTGACCTTTCTTCACTGCCCAAGAGAGAAATCAAAGGAAAGCCCTTAAACCCTTCAATCTCTCAAATTATAAGCAAAAAAATTTAAACAATTGTTGAGCTCACAGGAAAAGACGGGCTTTTTGGGTCTAGCAGTAGTGGTCGAAGGTTGAGCATTGGCTGACCCATCACTCTTCGTCTCTGCTGCATTAGCTTCGCCTGAATCTGCAGATTGTACCGCTCTAATTGACGTAAAATGAACATTTTTTCTTCTATAAGTCTGTGGGAAGTGATGAACGCATAAGAAGTAGTGCTGGCAGAGAGTTCCGGCGAAGGCCATAAGACTCAGGGAGAAACGCTGTGCATTCGTCTCATGGATCAGAGATAAAGAGATAAGTGGTCAAATGAATTATATGATTATTCATTTCTAACGGTCAGATATGGGAGACAAAAATTTGTGGGCTGGCGATAACTATCTGCAATCAGAATTCGCCACGTCATTTACATGTCATTCTTTTTTTGTGAAAAGTCTGTTCCTTTGGACTTTCTTGTACTTGGAAAACTCCACATGATCTTCGCCAAGGGGAAACACATACTTGCAATCTTACCTAGATGTGAAAGAAATGCACCATTTTCTCACGACAGTAGAGGTGTCAAACAGCCCTGAAGTTGACAAGGATTGGTTCAGAGTTGATTCTCACATTAACATTTCCTAATTTTGTTTATTATTGGAGGCTTTCACGCCATGTTCCAACTCGTCCACTACTTTGGTTTTGGTCCAAGGTTATATAAATGTAAAAACTACATAACAAGTGGGTTGTAAACTAAATTATATTGAAATTAAAGTTTGAAGTACGTTGTGCTGGCCATTAATCGTTGGGTCTCACGAGTTTAGCGTTATTCAAACTCAAACGGCGATAGAAATAGAAACTTTTAATTCAAATAATATTTTTACTATTTTTTAAATATTTAAAGTTTCATATATAATCTTTTCTTTGCCAGAAACCGGTTTGGCCCAATTTTGAGAACCCCCCCCCCCCCCGGGTAAATTCCTACGTGTCACATGTTACAATATTTGGAAACCAAGTTATTGTCTAGTTGAAGGCTAGCGGAATGATAAAGAAAGATCACTAACCTTTGAAGTTTGAAGCAAATCCAAAATTTCAAACGTGCCCCATTATCAGGTGGATCCTTGCCGAAGTTTTCCTTCATTCATAGTTATTTTGGGTCAAACTCGTAACGATTCCCGATTGGCAACTACGATTGCTACGCGTTAACTCTAAAAATTTAAAATAAAAATTATCCGATCTCGAGTATCAGCTTATGAAGTATGAACTATAAATTGCCATTTTTATAGATAAAGTATTAGATTTTTTTGTGGATCTTAAGGAAAGAAAGGTTTCCTTGCCGTTTTTCCAGGTTGGGTCTGCTATGCAGTGGCGTTAAAACATCAAACCGTTGAATGCTACAGTGAACAGGCATCGAAGCCAATCAACTAGAGGCGCATCTTCTTCTCGGCACTCCGCATACAGTGCGATAAAAATCGTGAAGAAGACAGCAAATTGGTAGCTGCGAAGGCAATTGCAGTAAAGTTTTCAATTTTCAAATCTAAAACCCTCTAACTTGTAGTTCCCTATGATTATTTGAGTCCTGCAGTTTCTCTCAGTTCAAACCCTGAGTTTTCATCGTTTCTCCGTCTCTTAATTAATTCGATAATAGTAATTTGGGCGATTACTGTTCGGACCCTTGATGGACTCTTCGTGATTAGAATATATACCCATCGGTTTGTACCGATCCCGAGCTCCCTAGCTTGAGTGCTGGGGAACTCCGTAGTGTGTTGCTTCCTGTACTGTAAATACTTTCTCGCGCTCTCCCTTTCTGTCAGTTCATTCCATCATCTTGTTCTTCCCGCCTCAAAGGGGTGCTAGATTCACATTCAGATCCTGTTTTTCAAAGTCATTCAGGCATTCTATTTCTCGTATGAAATGAAGCCTCCGAGCAAGCATGAACTTGACTTGGAAAGTGGCAAGTTGGAAAAGAGCAGAGAGAAGCCTGTACGAAATAGCAGGGCAGTTAAAGTTCCCAATCAAGCCTTACTGGCTGGCCTTGCATACTGCCTTTCATCCTGCAGCATGATACTGATTAACAAGTTTGTACTTTCCAGTTATGATTTCAGCGCTGGGATATCCTTAATGTTGTATCAGGTAATTTGTTTAGATTTTTCTTGTCATTTTCTGGCAGCTGATTTTTTTTTTGTGTATTTCCATCTCTAATTTCAAAGCCATCTGATACGATGATGATAAAATTGTTGATACTGGCTTCTGGCACTTCTGTGGATGCAGAATTTCGTTTCAGTTATTATTGTTTATATATTGAGCCTTCTGGGGTTCATATCAACAGAACCACTGACGTGGAGATTGATTAAAGTCTGGTTGCCTGTCAATGTTATATTTGTTGGAATGCTCATCACAAGCATGTTTAGGTATGAAATTATCAACTAGACTATTATAATTTTTTCCGTCTCTCCTTTCGTAGTGTATATATATTGATCTTTTTCCCCAAGTGATGCAAATACTTTGTAAGTGGTCAAATGTTTCATATGCCTCTAGTTCTCTGAAATGCTAATTTCTTATTATTAAGAGTCGTTCCTATTTATTGTGAAGTGTGAAATGAAAACTGCATTTGGAAAATTTACTACTGAGTTAACGAGGGTGATAAAAAGAAGATTTTGTAGTGTGCATTTGGAGATAGGTCTTTTGTATTAGCTTTCTGGCATGATCATGAAATTGAAGCAGTATGCCAATATTCACGGAACAACCATTCTTACTTGGATAGTGTCAAAGTCCCAAAGAATGCTAACCCTAAAAATTGTCAATTTGCTCTCTCTCTCTTCCTCTTCCGTGTGCTTGAACTGGATTGTTTATCATGTTTTATATCATGTGCAGTTTGAAATACATTAATGTAGCTATGGTCACAGTCCTGAAGAATGTTACTAATGTCATCACTGCCCTTGGTGAGATGTATTTATTCAAGAAGAGCCATGACAGCAGAGTCTGGGCTGCTCTGTTTCTGATGGTATGTTTAAGAGCTTGACGTATGAATCTCATGACCCTTAGTTCACAGTTTTTTGAGACATCCTTTTTTTAATGTTGAATTTGGAATCCACTTGGTTCATAACTCACATATGGTTTCCTTCTTGCAATTGATTCTGTTTTTGTTATCCCTTTTTTTGCACCTTTTAGAATTTAGGATGCTGACAAAGCTCATTAAACATTAGAAAGTTGAATCACATTATGACATGCTTGCTGGAACATCGTAGCTGATGTCTTCCATGTCTGGAACACTTTTTTCATGTTCCTAAACATATTTGACCGGATAACTTGCCTGTTTAATTCTTGCCAACTGCTTCTAGACAACTTTTACATGGTGGGACTTGTTTTTGTTCTTCTTGAAGGTGTACCCTAGGTGGATACGTGCTTTACGAAACATTATTTGAGTTTTTAAATTACTGAGTGTCTCCCTTTAATTTTTACAGATTATTTCAGCAGTAAGTGGAGGAATTACTGATCTTACTTTTCATGCAATTGGCTATGCTTGGCAGATAGTTAACTGTTTCTTAACTGCATCATATTCTGTGAGTATAAATGATATTTAATTCAAGCTTCATCATTTACTTTCAGTCTCATTTTCTTGTTTCTGCCTCTCTATTGTTGTTTGATGCTTTTCAAAGATGTATTACTTCTAGGCCATTGATTTGACCTATCAATGACAATGTACATCAAATATCATGACCAATCACCTTAAAAAGAACCAAAAAAAAAAAAAAAAAACAAGTCTTTGACTTGGCAAAATCTACCATTTTTTATACTATAATTCTAAGTTTCATTGTTTTATTCTTTCATCCCAGTTCGATATTTCTGGTCTTGTCTACCTTCTGTATAATGCTAAAAGACTTAAATGCTTAGATTAAGTTGAGTGACAGAGTAATATAAAATGAAGAAATATAATGAGATGTGATAGCTCACTGTGCTAAAATAGATTAATCATTTTATGAATTTAGCATTTTCAATCAAGGACAACCGATTCATCACTTGTCACTGATGAGAACAGATTTGATCCATTCCAAGTATGATATTGTACGTGCGCCGGAGAGATTTAGGTTTATAGTCCTCAGATGTTTTTTTCATTTTATTATCCTACTTAGGTTTTCATGTTATTATCCTAAGTAGGGAAAATTTAGTGTGGCATTGGTGCAAAAGTATGATATACTATATTCTAGTGCATTATGTATAACTATAGATGAAACTAACTGGTTAACTTTTAGTTAACTGAAACTTCCATTGTTTCTATTTTTTGCTGCAGCTGACCCTACGTAAAGTCATGGATACAGCAAAGCAAGTTACAAAGTCTGGAAACTTAAATGAGTTTTCCATGGTCTTGTTAAACAACACACTTTCTTTGCCGTTGGGAATTATCCTTATTGTTGTTTTCAATGAGGTGGATTATCTGTTAAGAACGTGAGTGTTCTTCCACTTTCTGTATTAAGTCAGAATAATTTGCCCTGAAATGGCTTTTGTTCTCTATCTGTGTTTTTGTGTATGCTTACCTGTAACTCAGCATATGGAATCTCTGCAAATATACTATGTTGTAATATATTCAGGTTATTTTAATGATCAAAATTCTATACACATTTTCATTTCTGCATGAAAGTATTGTTATCAATTATCATGAATTTGGAATCAATTGGCAGGCCGCTACTCAGATTACCTAGCTTTTGGATGGTGATGACATTTAGTGGATTCTTGGGTCTAGCTATCAGCTTCACATCCATGTGGTTTCTTCACCAGACAGGGGCTACCACTTACAGGTTCGAACAAAAGGAGTAATACAATTAGCTGTCACTACATGTTGAATCTGTAGCGTAATCCTCCACCTAGGGGTGGCAATTTGGGTTATTGAGTCTGGGCTAGACCGGGCATAACCTAAACCCGTTTATACTCAACCTGACCACAACCTGTTTATTAAAGGGGTCGACCTGACATGACTTGTCTAATTTGAATATACATGATATACTTGTACAGTAGTAACACAACCCGTTTAACTTGATCCAAACCCGTTCATATTAATTTTTTATTTTATATAAATTAATAACTAATAAATTTATATATTATATAACGGATTATAAGGGTCAGGTTGACCCGATTAATAATCTGTATAATTTAAACGGGTTGATCTGAACCCAACACAAAATTTATTCAAGTCAAACGGGTTGATCTGTTTATGACCCGAACTCAATTAAGCTTGATCCGAACTCGTATAACTTGTGTCGTGTTCGTGTTGTGTCAAAAATTACCAACCCTCCCTCCACCTCACAGACCATTTTGCATTTGATTTTGGATGCCCTCATCATGAAAGATGTATTACAGCACAAAGCTAACCTCATTAATAATTTTCCACCATTATATTTGTCAGAGTGGACTTTGACTTCATTAATGAATATCAGGCAGAATGAGGCAGGTTTAAACAATTCCAATATGGCATAACCTAGAAAACCTTTACAAGTATAATAGGTGTCATAAGTAGGTTTTTATGTTACTGCTATAGCTAGAATCTTTTACTGTTTAGATTTCAGTGCTGCATATTTTTTGGCTGAATATTTTGTTGAATCAGACAAGTCCTAGGTCACTGGTTTTTGTGAGTAATAATACTCATGAAGCATTAGACATTAAATTTAATTTAAATTAATAATTAATAATGTACAAATGTGGTAATTGTTTGCAAAATCTGGTCTCTGATGTTTGATATATGAGGGACGTAACTAATTAATTTTAGATGTATATCTAATCCCCAATTTGCAATTTGCAGCCTTGTAGGATCGCTGAATAAGATCCCTCTTTCCGTTGCTGGCATACTTCTATTCAAAGTTCCTACTAGTTTGGAGAACTCTACTAGTATCTTCTTTGGTTAGTTCTTTGCATTAACTGACTTTGAAGTGTTATAATTATCACAGAGCACATAGACACAATTTTGGATTATAATTATATTTTGTTACACTTCTGAAATTTCGAGTGGTATTCGTAGGTCTTCTAGCAGGAGTATTTTTTGCTAGAGCGAAGATTGGGGAGAGATCTTAATCCTGAAGAGCAGTAAATTTGGTATTATTTTACTTGATAACTAAGACTGCAGTAGATGGAAGCTTTTTCCATCCATGAAATTTATGTTTAGGGGTGAAGATGAATGATGAATTTTCAATTCTCTTATATGTATCTGGCAACTAAGCTAACTCGCACTTTCACCAATTGTGCAATTTGGGCAAGCTACATGAGTTCGTTATCCCTTACCCATACAGGATTTTGGCTGAGGTAAGAATATGGAATGCTGAAGTTTCTTGGTCCTCGTTCATATGCATCTTCTGAAGAATATGTTATATGGAATGCTTGAGCAGATGGCTTGCGTTAAAAGGAAGAAAAAAACATGCCTCTAACTTCAATCTGATAATTATAATGTAATATGTATCATGTAACTTTATTGTCCTAATGTATCATTGACATTCTCTTTGTTTAGAAAGCTTATCAAAAGTGCATTGTTCAGTTACTCTTTTCTGGAAGAAAAAGATTCCCAGCTGCGCTGCTGTCAATATTAAACAATTGGCCTTAAAATAAGGACGGTGGTTGTGTTAATTAAGTGGTTTGCCACTTAATGCACAATTAATTGTTACATCAATCTTAGCCTTCGACCTGATTGAAAATCTGGAGATTCTACGAGTGCAATCCATGCATTATGTGTTACGTTACATGTCTCCTGGTCACCACTCTATTGGATTTGCACATGGGAGATCATTGAGTCAGCCAAGCTTCACTTTTTAGAAGTCATTGATTCAAATTGTGTGATATATATAATCGCTGAAAAAGTTACAAAGGACATTAGAAGTTAAAGATAACGCTTGCGAAAAAAATTTTGTCATCAATATTTTGTAACTTTTGAAGCAAGCACATAAATTACTCTTAAAATAAACTGGTTGTAAATTATGATACTATGTTTGGGTTAACTAATAAAAGAGGAAAATATTGCATCTACCTCGTGGAATTGTGCACTTCAAATTCCAATTTCTTCAGTTACCTTTGATGAAAAGGATCCCGTCTTTGTCAATGTTGTAAGCTAGAAAGACACAGCTTAACACATATAGAGTGGAATCCATGATTAGAACTTTCCCTTTGATTGACTGATCGTTCTCGGACAATTCAAGGAAACTATGCAAGCAGATGACGGAGGTCAGCATGATTGGTGAAAACATTCAACGTGGTTAACCGTCCATGTCCTTTCGGATGATTGAAGAGGTGATATCAAATTTGCGGAGAAAGCCAATGGATGAATCATTGCTTTAGATTATATTGAGTTTAAGTAAAATTTTAATTAATATCAATTATTGATTATTTGTTGTTGAGTTATTTTTTCGTTTAAAGAAATTTTTACAAGCTATTAATTATAACATAATTGTTGGAAAGATTCAAAGTTGTCGATTGTCCTTGCCCTTTCAATCATTTAAAGATGTGATGAGGGATATCAGCAAAAAATAAATTAATGATTCATTTGCATTAGATTTTATCGGCTTTAATTCAAAGTCTAATTACTATTAATTATTAATTATTTTCTATTAAGAGGTATTATCTTATTTAAGTTAGGTATTCGTATTAGAGTAAGGTTGAAATCAAACTGATCTGTCAACAGCTTGAACTCACCAGACGCTAAATCAAATTGAAATGTTTGTTGAACTGAATGGCACCAGCAATATTGCAACGGTGGTTGTTAATAAAGTAAGCCTATGAAAAGGGCTTTAAAGAGGGGCAGAACCTGCGTAGGCAAATGAACATCAACCTTGGCTCTTTCACCTGGTAAGTGGTAACAGTAACGGTAAAAGTGCTCTTTCGCCTGAGATTCGAAAGCGAAAAAGACTCACATTTTAGACGATCACCTTGGCTAGCAGACGATATGAAATCTGCTCCAGGATAACTCTGAACAACGTGAATCAGATTTGGTGCTAATGATTTTCTCCAACTTTGGAACATCAGGCTTCCTAGTTCTGATGCCTGGGTATGGTTTGAAGCTGCGTCATCAGCACACACCCTGCCCCCATGAGAAAATGACGACTGCCATGGTGATACGGGAATGTTGACTGTTGAGTATATTGGGAGACAAAACTGAGTTGACAAATAGAAACCAACCTGGTGTACATGTTATCAGATGATCTCCAACACTAAAGTAGCTGTAAAGATTCTCTAGCATTATATCCCTTCTCTTTTCCTCCACTTTTTGCAAGTTAAGTGCTATCATAATTTATTATTTTTTCATCACCCCAATCCCAATCTTTTGATATGTCAAGTTTCATAATTCATATGTTCTATATATGAAAATTTTGCGCGTAGACAAATTATTCATATATTAGTTTAAATAGTTGACTTGAGCTTCGTTTTATAGCATTTATGTCACTGATCTTAGGAAATAAATTGTGGAAACCGCTATTGATCAATATAAAATCTGGTCAAACTAAAAAAACGAAAACCAAAAAGTCAAGGAAAAAATGTCACAGCTCAATTTATGAGAGGGGGGGGGGGGAAGAGAAACAATTTGACAGCATTTTGTTTTTGTCTCCAACGGCAACAGTATTAAAAACATCATCCATTCATGTCACTAACGTTGGTTGTGATAGTTATTTAGATTTGGTTATTAATGCTTGATCACTGGTGCTGATATCTTTGTTCCATTTTAGCCAAAAGATGTTGAGGCTTTTGACGTTGAATGACAATGTATTAGAAAGATAGTTTACACAATCATAAGACAGTTGAATTCATACTTCGAAGAAAATTATGAAACACTACAGCTTAGAATAGAATTTGTGGGATAAGCCGTGATGCCTTACATAATCCACAATCACAAACTCATGCCTTTAATCAATAGTAAGACAGTAACAACATTCAGCAGGGCAGTGATCTGAAAGTGCTAACTGTAAATGCTTTCCAATCCCGGCAAACTCAACTCGGTAACCTCAGAAGCAGAAAGCGAGATCAATTTCCTCTTTAGCCTGTCCAATGAATCCAATGTGTTATCTGAGGATAGACCAGCAAGAAATGCTGACCCTGGATTTTGGCTGTTGAAAACTGAGATGACTGTGGCAGCCTTAGAATCCTGATTTAGAATGAGGTGGGAAAGACCCTTTGGGAACACAAATACATCACCCGCCTTGAGAGTCTTCTGGAAAAACTGGTTTTGTGTATCAAGAAATCCAACCGTAATTACACCTTTGTTGACGAAGATCATCTCAGTGGCTCTTGGATGATAATGCAAGTTGACCAAGCCATCCACATCCAAGTCAGTTCTACCAACTGAGAGGCCGAGAGTATTTAATCCGGCAAATCGTGAAGCGGTGACAATTTTCATTGATGAACCAAAAATATTGTATGAACCAGCCTCGGTTAACTCTGCAGTCTTGAAATCTTGGGCAGTGATGCTATCTGGGCTTTTGCAAGGAAGGCCATTGATGAAAAGAGTTTGCTTTTGGGGTGGAACGGCCGGGCAAACATCCTGAAGATTATCAAAATCTGCCAAGCAGAGAATGAAGCAAGAGCAGGCAACAAGCAACAGACGGTATTGAGGAAAAGAATTCATCTTGATCCTTTCGAATGAGTTAAAATTAGAATTCTTTTTTGTTTTGGTTTGAATAATTGTCTTCTCCAATATATACAAGGTCTTTTGATGTTACAGCTTTTGCTAAAATGAGTATTTGAGCGCAAGTTATGACAGTCTTGGAGTTCACTGCTGGCTTTGAATTTAAGTGCAATGGAAGGGGTAAATATGCATTGCTTGAAAGAAACATCATCCAGTTTATTGGTCCATTGGGTCAGCTCTGTGTCCTACGCACATGAAACTCATCATCTTTGAGACTTTTAAGGTTCTGTTTTAGGAATTTCCAAGTGAGGACCACCAATACTATTCACTGGAATAGGAGCAGCAGCAGCAGCTTGGGTTTTGAGTAATTATATGAGGAAACAGGTGGTTTCCAGTTCTAAACTGTCAAATTCAAATACGATATGCTGTCAATTTTTAGGCCACATTTCTATTTAGGATGGGAGTTATTGTCATGCAAGAATTATAATACAAGCCATCAATTTTTAATGGAGATCAATTTTTTTGTACACAATGCTTTACAGCAGCACGTACATTCGTACAGAGAAAAGTGGAAATGGAATTGAGAAAATAAAGATTAAATAAAATAAGCAAGTTGAGAGGGTCAGTTTGGTGGGATATGCTATTATGGTCAAATCCTTCTTACAAAATCGCAAGATAACGGAAACATAATACTCGTATATTTTTCTCTAATTCTTAACATTATCTTCTACACTAAATACAGGATATCCAAATTGTCCCATATTTTATTAATATATGGAATTATTTTTTTAAAAATTAATTTTGTATGTTAATAGATGTGCCTACCAACTAAGCATATAAGTAAGTTCATACAAATATCCTAAAGAACAAAGTGAAGTTGCAACAGTCTAGCCAAAGGGTCTTTTTTTTTTAGAAGTATTACTGTTAAGAAAATAAAATCAGAGAAGAATATAAATGGAGAGAATACAATAAATAAGAGAAAATTTTCTTATTTATGAATATGTAAAATCCTTTCACAGCCTCTAGCATTTATAAACGCCCAGGCACCAAGTGATAACTTTTTCACTTATACTTGTATTAAAAATTGAGTTAATCTTAATTATAATAAATTAAAAATTATTTATAAATATTTATATAAATAAATATTTATAACAATTATTGTATTTTTTTTATAATGGTGGGAGTGATTAAATTACTAAAAACATTCATGTAAAAATCAAAGATTAAATGTTGAATGCAGGTATAAAGTTTTCAAAAAATACCAAATATCACTTGAGTTAATAACATAACAATTATTGTATTAATGTGTAATAAGGACGGTTTATTTTCGTCATACATTTTTAACAGTTACAACTTTTGAGCTATGGCAATTTTTTCAATAAATAAAAATAAGATCTATACACCCTTATATTTCTTTATTAATGTGTTACAAGGATGATTTATTACTGTATTAATGCTCACTGTACAAAGAATTATACTTCGGAATGGTAAATTTCCAATTAATTAATACACACACTTTATGTGTGTTTATTCTACTAGATGGAAGCTACAGTTACACAGACAAAAACAAGATATATAGCCATATGGAAAGGTGTTAGAACATCACAAGGCGTGAAATCGGTCAAAAAAACAATGACGTATTGATATTAAAAAAAAAAAAAATTATCTACATTGTTCAGTTCATTTTCTATACTCAAGTCTGGCTTGTCTAGCTAGACAGAAAATGTCAATACATTAGCCATGTCAAAATGTCATCTATCAACTCCAAAATCATCCTAAACACCCCGCAGCCAAAAAGAAAAATGGAGAAGAAGATGATGCAACTGCGAAGATCCATAGCTACTACGGCATAGTCATATGAGTCGCTGTTATTAATGCAGATTTTATGCCAGTCACCTCATTTTGTGGCCTTCACAAGTCCATTCAATCATGCCCATTTGTAGTACGAATCCATATATAATATGCTCAAGCAATAGTCTGAATCAGAACGAAGCCAAGCCAGGAAATCCGGGATTTTTCCATGCAAGTCAAAAAAATTCATGGAAGATCAGGAAGCTGAACAACTAGATTCGGTGAAATTGTTCTGCAACTCAGCACATGGCAGGGGAAACACCTCAGCAGAAAAGCCTCTTACATGTTCACAATGCCAACGTGCAGATGAGGCTATGCCAAGCAATGTAATGTTTTTCAGGCATAAGCCTTCTAATGATGCATCCTCTATACCTTCCAGAACTGGGGCTTTTGTTGAATTTATACTGATCACATTACTGATATATATGCCCTTGTATTGAGGAATGGCTTTTGGATCCCATCCATAATCAGGATGGTCATTTGATCCTCTGCTGAACCTAATGGGTATCTTGACTCTTTCCATTCTTATATCACTTATATTCAGATTTGATATATAGCCCCCTCTGCCGTTATCAGATTTTATACGCACGCCAGCTGCTGAATCCCAAATGTGCATATCTTCAACTGTTATATTTGATATTCCACCAGACATTTCACTGCCTATTCCTACACCAGAACAAGTTGGTGTAGTACCTGAGACTCTCCTTACTACAATATTTTTGCTAGGACGGGCCATGGAGATGCCATATTGATCCCAGCCACTCTTAATGGCAACAAGATCATCTCCACTTTCTATGTAGTTATCTTCAATACAGACATTGTTACTTGAGTCTGCATCACGAGGCAGGAAATTCACTTGCAAGCTCTTTAAAAATCAGGATAGCAGAATGTTAAGGGTGCAAGTGGTAACAAAGAACAAACCTGGGTCTATGCCATCCGTATTAGGGGCATTAAGAGGCGCTAGAATTGTCATCCCTTTGATAACAACATTGCTGAAAGAAAACTAATTATTTTATCTCAAGCATTTCAGCAATTACAGAAGATAAAGACAAACAAGTCATACACTCATTCAACTTTATAGCAGTGTAGTTTAAGAGCACTCGGAATAAGGATCAAAATACTAGTTGTTCACAAAAAAAAAATGGATATTAAAATGTATTGATCAAGAAGAGCCAACATTAACTTTATAATTCTATAACAGAAAATCAGCGGTATGCAGAATCTTATTTTGCCACTTAGACTAGATACCAGAAAGAAACCTGCAGTAAATAGGATGGATGGTCCAAAAGGGAGAATTGCGAAATGTGAGGTTCGATATGAGGACATTATCTGAGTTCATTAGTTCAAGGAGGTGGCCTCTCGTGTGCTCCAGTGTTCTGTTCCACCAAAGTTCCCACCACATTTTTCCCTGGCCATCAACTGTCCCATTTTGGCCTGCAAACCCAAAAAAAGATAACTAATTAAATGCCCATCAACCGTGGGAGGATGGACCCATATTGAAAACCTGGTCGAAAAAATTTGCTGCCTTTTCTGGTGTTGATAGAGTTATTCACTGCAATGAAAAGCTTGAAAATAACCTTCATTATGTTACTTCACTCTATTGTCACAGAACTCAATTCCAATCAGATGGCCAAAGAAATTGTAAGAAGCCAGAATAGTCCTTAGACCCTTAGTAGAAGTAAAAATAGTGTATCACTTTTTGACTTTTGGTCTTCAGAAATCTTCTTTCGCTAAAGTTAGTCTAAGAAAAATTACTTCTCTCTCTCTCTCTCTCTCTCTCTCTGATAGAAACAAACAAGTTCCAAACGAGAACAAGCATAGATACCTGTAATGACGACATTGTTGAGCCCATTTCCATGTATAAGGCTAACATGTCTTCCTCCCAATCTTTCTCTCCCTCTTCCATATGACGGCAAGGGCTCAGTTATAGGCCATTCTTTTGGATCCTGTGAATTAAAACTTTCTAAGTCAATCAAAGAAAATCATTTAGCTGCTATTTAATAATACAAATTCACCTAACTTAGGGTTAATAGAGAAGATACTTCCATTCTTCCATTTGAACAAAGCGCTTGGATTCATCATAATATAACCAGAAAAAAAAATGAAAGTAAACAGGGATGGATGTACATCCAAATTTGTAAACTAGTGTAAGGAAAAAAAACCTTGTCTAAATCACCACAAGGTCTCTAGCATTATATTCTAAAGTTCTAATTAACTTCCAGAAGTATGAAAAAAAGCTAAAGGGAAAATAAACAAAACAAATAATGCAAAACATCATTAAAGACTTAAACAGATATTATACCAGTGCTCGATTCCCTATGCTTACAAAAGGTACCATATGTTAGTTATCTAAGAAGAAAGTACTATATGATGGAAAAGAAAGTCAAAAAAGCAATCTTCTAGCTACTTTTGCGCGGGAAATGGATGAACATGAGAACCAGGATTCCTATTTCTTTTCCCTAAAAGTCAGAAGCAATGTCCTATCACCATTATGTTAATCACAGGCCATAATTGGATTAAAAACGAACAAAAGATAAGAACATAACGAATAGATAAATAGTAAGGAGAAACAAAGCTAGCAAAGAAAAAGCCAAGGTTTTTCATCTTCAACAAATTTGTGTTCCTCAATACAAAAGTTTTATATTTTTCAACAAAAAATTTGTAACACTATATAGATGGTTTTTTTTTTCCTGGGCTCCTTTTTCTCTAGGAAGGAACCTAAACCAAGAATATATATATAGAATGGAAATCACATTCGGCAGTCAGCAACAGTGTACACTAGAAACCCAAGGCAGATCCATATAACCTTCACTGCTAAAGCATCAAGCTCTGAAAAAGTAATTTAAACTAAGTGGAATTTAAGAACAAAACGAATCAAAGGAGTACAGAACAGAGAAGTGTGCACCTGAGAGCCCAAAATTACAGCGCCTTCCTCCAGAAAAAGCGTGAAATTACTGGTGAGATTAAAACTTCCAGTGAGCCATTTCCCTCTGGGTATATTCAGCTGGGACCCGCCTTCATTTCCGAAACGCTGCATGTGCCGTATCGCCCTCCGAAATGATTTGGTATTGGAAGTCTTCCCATCGCCAACCCCAGCGAAATCCTGTATCGACATAATCACCTTTCTATCGGGGACTCCCTTGAAAAACGCGGAGCAGCTTCTCCGATCCCTTGCAACAATGTCGAGTTTAGGTGGGGAACCAGACATGACCCATGTCGGGAAAACCGTCCTCGTCGAAAGTTGAAGCGCTAAAAACATTATTAGAGTAAACAACAGAAGCAGAAGCGCCCATGATGGTTTCATAAAACTGCACACGATGAAACCATTGAAGACTGCCTTCTCTGATTCCATTGCATTACGTGAATAGTATCCGAATAAATATATGAAAGTGAATTCTAAAGCATATATGAATTTTGGAGATATTTAACGGTGTTTGAAGAAGGTGAAATGGAACAGCGGGTGGTTGGTGGCGCAGCGTTCGAGAATACCACATAGGTCGTGGAGTTGGTGCTGCTGGGCTGTGATAGGTGGGTGTGAAGGCTGAGGGGACGAGAAAAGAGGTGCGTATTGCGCATGGTGCTGCGGATCAGTGGCAGCGTTAGGAAGTTTGAAAAATGTCATTGTTTGGGTCCGGTTCGGAAGGTTGTTGGAAACCAAAACCGGATCCGATTTGTCCGGTCCAAATCCTGTGAGGTCCGCGCAACTCAACAGAGGAAAATTCTTGTCCACAGTTTCTTTCTTTTTTTTTTCTTTTGGTTTAGGGTTTAGAAGATAATCTTATCTATTAAAAGAAAAAGGAGACAACCTTACATAGTTGAAAGGAGATGTGGATCCTTTTCTTTTTTTTCTTTTTATATTTTTTGAGAGATTAAGATATTATTTTTAATTTTGAAAATTTTTAATTTTTTATTGAAATTCACAATGTCAAATAAAAAAAAATTACATCTATCTTTTTCCAAAATTTACTACATGCATCGTCTAAAAAATGCATTGGATTCAAATCCACTTGAGGAACTTAAAATATACTAAAAACAAAAGGAACAACAAGAAGCTATAGAAAACTCAAAACACACTAAAAATTAGAGTTATTAAATAGATTGATAAGCAAGATAGATTGCTTCACAAATTTTAATAGATTTAAACCTCCAAAATTGAGTCAATTTTTCTTTATGGGCAATACAAATTGGTTTGTGTAAATTGAGCAAATATGAACTAATTTATGAATCGACAATTAAACTTTATAAACTAATTTGTATCGACATGAATATGAATTAGTCCATATTTGTATGAATATCAATTAGGCCCTCAAATTCTATTCTTTTTTTTCATGAGTAATATAGAATGCATATATATTACCTATTTGATAGCCTTACTTAAAATGAAAGGAGCAATAAAAAAGCAACTACAATTCTTTTATGCATTAAGTTCTACTTAATGTATGTATCACCCCTTTAGTAATTTATAATTTTATTATAATTATTTTACTAATAAACGCATTTATATGTTGATAACTAGGAATATCATGGATAAATTTAGGGAAGAGATTAATTTATAAGAAATATAATTTTATTATTAAAATAAGAGAAATCAAGTTAAATACAAGTTAATATGAAGTTGGATTTGAGTTAGAATGTATGGAAGAAATTTAAAATTACTTTTTCTTAATTTGCTTTTAAGAAACCTCAATATTATGAATTCACCCCTAAAAACCCAACATTCCCACTTATTTTCTCTAGAAGCCTGCATTGGTTAGCCTTCTTCTTTTTCATTCTCCATATAATTTGTTGACATAGTTTCAAGTTGATTCATCAAAAGACGAGCACTTTATCCCATAAATTTCTATCAATTTCCTTAGCAATAAGATAAACCCTTCTTAATAGGTTTTCTTATAATATAAAAATTCCTTTCATTTTTGTGTTGATAGGGATTGTTTATGACTTTCTTTTATGTTTTATTTTTTTATATAAGAATTGGTAAGTAGATAATCTATTTATACCCTACCTACTAAATTCTTTAGTTGTTATTCTAAAAGATAATTAGAGTAAATTAGGGATTTTGTTAAATTACTATATGTATAGTTAATGATACATGAAATTTAGGTTGTCTTTGAGTTCAAATCAATTTGTGAATGTTGAAAACTTGCAAATTTGGGAAGGGTTGTTGTGTAATGTTAATGGAGAGGAGATAGGTAAAAGTTTGATGAGATTTAGTGAAATGCTAAAATTTTTAGCATGTACTCAAATATAATAATTGAGTATTAGTTTAGAAATGAAATCCAACATACTATACTTGACTATCATAATCGAGTATTCGCATGAGGCTTTGCCTTTAGACTAGAGTACTTAAATATGGTACTTAATTATAGCCATATTAGGCCTATAATCAAGTACCATAATCAAGTATCAAATAAGGAATAGCTCTTTACCATTAGACAATTGACTATAATAATCAAATATAAGCCTTATATTTAACTATTATAGCCAAATATTCTTCTCGTGCATTCAGTTTGTTACTTGCAATAGAAGTGTATGGCAATTAGCATGATATAAAACATAATTAGTAGGTATAAATGTATTTATTGATAATTTGGATATTAAATTCTATGTGATAATGCTTGAATATATTAAATAATGTGACAAGATTTGTTGAAGTATATGGTTGATTCTTAAGTGTGTAACTGTGTATGTTATTGCTAATTCATACATCCTTTTAAGGTGTATTATTGATTAAAAATATAAAATGCAAGGATTATTACTATGTTTAGAGGGGAAAGGTTGAAAAAAATAAAAGAACTATTGCTATACCTAGAAGGATAAGGTTAGGAACATGGAGGGATAGTTACTGTGTTTGGAGAGACAAGGTTGGTAAAGTGAAGGAATTGTTATTATAAAAGGAGGTATAAAATGGATTAAATATGTGCTATCTTTTATTTTTGTATTGATTCTTATAAACTTCCATTATGAAATGATATTGTTATATTGTGTACTTGTATAATATATGATGTTGTAAGCAATAGTTTATATTTTGGTTAAATAGATTATCTACTTTCCAAGATATAGTCTTAACCTTTTTCTTTTAAAAATATTTCATAGATTTGCATGTTGAAGCTCCTTGGCCACCACTTACAACTCAAAAGTAGAAATTTTCCTAGGTGAATTATTATGGGCAACTATAGTCATCGTAGAAAGAAACTAGAATTAATTTTATGTATTATAAATAGTTTAAACACATTCTCTTTGTATATAAACTTAAATTATAATTATTTTGAAATATGTTTATGAAAATAACCTTGTTTTTTAAATGTTGTGCCATCATACCAATGTTATATCTCATTTTAGGCTTGTGGTAACTAGGAAACCAATTCCATGTCGACTAAAGTTAAGTAAGTTATGATAGTATGAAATTTAATGACTCATATGTAATTTTACATTTTTTTAATCCAAAAAAAATTAGATTCTCACAACTGAACAATAAAATCGATTCATATATGCATTAAATTTTTAAGTAACAAACATAAAACTATATACAAAGACTTAAAAATAATCCAACAAATTTGATAGTTACCTTGATTCATGAATTAATATTATAATTTCAAGTTGATTGGAAAGGCATGAACAATGAACTTACCATAATAGTGGGAGATATCAAATATTATATACCTTTCTTATAGCAAATCCTTTGAGGGATAGACCATTTAAATACCTTATGATGAACTTTTACTACTTTCAAATAGTGCTTTGTATAATGCAAACTTAGAAGCTTATTAACGTCAATCATAAAACTATGTATAAACTCTATTTCAACTCCATTTATAAGTCATCTTAGTTTTTTATCGAACTTTGTCACATGTCATGTGTATAACCTAACATTTCAAATTCATGATACTTTAACCTACCATAATGTAATCAATCATCAGTTTAAGTAATTGATGCCAATGAATCTACGTTAGATGTATTATAGCATCCTGATAAGGTAAAAAATTTTATGATAAGGGCCAAGCTTTGCTACCAAGAGGAGAAATTCTCATATCTGTTAAATCAAATCAATTTTAAAATATGTAAATATATATGAGTGAACATATGTTGATGAGTATGGTTTTTTATTTTCATTATTTATTTTGTGAAAGATATTCTTTCTTAAAAAACTTTATTTTTTATGTAAAGTAAAAGAGTGATATCTCATTTGTATACTTTAATTAAAAACTTATAATACATAATATTATAGTAATAAAGGAAAATAACTTCCTATTTGAAATAAAAATATTATTTTCTACTATAATTTCTATGTTTAATATAAAATAAATAAAGTATTTTTTATTATTTTAATATTTTATAACTATATTTTTACAAAAGATATTTTCTATTAAAATAAATAGACCCTTAAAAATAAATCTTCTTTTAATTGTTTAAGAGTTCATTTATTTTAACAAAAAATATTTTTTTGAAAGAATAAAGTTATAAAATAAGTTTAATTACTCTTAAGCTCTCTATTTTACTTAATTTCTAATTAGGTTCCTCTAATTTTAAAATTTTGAATTGGATCCTTATACTCACTTTTCATTTCTAATCAAATACTTTCTATTATTTTTTTGCTTGATTTTGTTAATACTCACCCTACATGGATAATAAACTTTTCTTATGGTTTAACAATGGTTAATATGAAACTTTTGTACAATTTTTATATATATTTAAGTAACATATAACTTATAGAAAATTAGAATACTTTATGAAATTATTTTATTTTTAAAGAAAAAGGATATGTCATTTATCTCTCTTTCCATAAACCACTAATAAATCATTATTTATATAGGCTAATTGCTAACAAAATTTAACAAAAAAAATTAATATGAAGTATCCAATTAGAAATAAAAAATTAGTACAAGAATCAAATTCAAAACTTTTAAATTATAAAAATCTAATTAGAAATTAAGTGAAATTACAATAAGTGATAAAATAATTTAACCTATTATTACGTTATTAAAAATATTCTCCTTATTCAATATTAAATATAAAAAGTATGGTAGAAAATAACATAATTCACTAAATGGGATGGATAATCACTTTGGGAATTATAACATTAACAGATTTTCCCTTTCCAATATAAGTCCCATTTTTAAAATTTAAATTCTTATTCATTAACAGGTAAAGCTCGCTCAGGACCAACATGCTTTCCAATAAATCAATATCTTATTGGTATTATAATTTTTTAATTAAGATATAAAGATGACATGACATTCCTTTATTTATATATAAGTAAATGAAATTTTTCAATAGAATGTGTCTTTTGGTAGAATAAATGATGCATGATTACTAATAACTTATTAAGAATTTCTCTTACCAAAATTTTTGCCAGCCTTTTTGTACAATTATTAATATTTTTTTTTGTTAAAAATCCCTTTATTAATATTAATAGATTTGTTGATTAATGAGATAATAAACCATATAGTAAACTATATGGTTATTCTTTATGTCATAACAAGAATGATAAAATTACTTTATACATATATGCAATACTTTAGGATTGAATTTAAAATATAATGAAAGAAAAAGTTTTCATTTATCAACTAACTAATGTAGGGGAAATAACTTCTTCTTCTAATGATCTTATTAGTGAAGAAAGCCAATCTCTTTCTAACCCAATTCATCCTGAAACTATGTTTAATGGATCTTTTAGAGGGAGAAACTAGGAAAACAAATAGTTTCGTCCTAATACCCCCATAAGCTTTGGAAAAAAGTAATTTTTAAGAAGAAGTAGTTTTCATAAGAAACCTTTTAACTGTGTCTATATGGAAATCAACACCTCAAATCTTGCAACTAATTAGCTAAAATATGCTATCAATGTGCATGAATAGATCGCAAGAAGAAGAATTGTTCAAAAAAACCCACCAGTTATAGTATGAATTATCTAGTATCTCAACAGAGTATCCAAATGGCTTAATCATCAACCTTAGTAAGACCTCAACAATTCTAGAACTAAGTGGTAATGAGAGAAATCTAGGGAAAAATACACCAAAAAGTCAAACCTAGGTTTTTACATTGTCTGACCAAGAAAAGCAAGCAAGTGAGGCATTTAAGGTAAGAAAAGAAATTTGGAACCTAAGATGAAAATGAGACAAAACTACCATATCGATTGTTAAGTCTTTAAAATCATTAATATGCTAATAAGGTAATTAGGTTTTTTAGAGTTCATCCTTAAATTCTTTAAAGGGGGAAGAGTTATCATGCCCCAAGTATTTTGGATTATTATTTTTATTATGTTAATTAGTTATTTAGTAATAACACAAACATGTTGGTAATTAAAAATTATCATTGATATGTTTAGGGTAAGATTTAAATTAAAGAATATACACTTTTATAGTTGAAATAGATATAAATTAATTAATTATAAGATTGTGTGAAATTAAAATTAAGGGGGAGTGTAATAAGAAAATTTAGGAGATAGATTTTTCATTACACCCTCGATCGCCTACAAAATTATGAAAATGCCTTAACTTAGAAAAAACATAAAAGCTTTAGAATTTTCTAAAAAAATTTCTGCTCATTCCACTAACCCTTTCTCTCATTTTTCTTCCTTCAACTTATTCTACTTCAATCTTCAAGGAATTTCAATAAATCAAGCTTTAAGCCATCATAAACCATTCAAAATTCTTGTATACTTTAGGTAAATCACCATTGTTCCCTAATTTGACTTAGTATTAGTTGGATTTTTTTAGGTTTCTTAAAAAGAAATGTTAAGGATTTGGAAAAGTTCTTTGATTCCTCTTAATTTAATGTGCTTAGGATCAACTAGCCACTTCCTTAGTTTATCTTACATTTCTTCTTTGCAAACTTATAAGTAGATAATTTACTTGATAATTCTTAAAAATTATAATTTTGTGTTAATATGGTTATGGATTATTTTAAAATTTTTATGACTTGAAGTTATGTTTTGTTAATGTGTAGGGTAAGATAGTTATATGTTGAGGTAAGTTTATAAAATAAGAGCAGATAAATAAAGGAATTCAAGGTTAAGTAATGTAATTAATAATGGTTTGTAGTATTGGACTATTTAAACAATATTTTGGCAAAGTAATCTAGAAATTCCAAATTATAATCAAATATCATAATTGAATATAGGCCTAATTATATTTGATTATGGTAGTTGATTACCTCAAAAAGACTTAGCTTCTGACTGCAAATACTCGAACATAAGCATGTAAAAAAGAAAAGGCCGTATTTGTACAAAAAAAAGAGAGGAAAGAGCCATATTTTCTTACTGTATTCAAGTTGGATAGTCTTTAGATAACTTTGTTTGCTTACAATATTCGATTATAAGCTTCAAGCTTAGTTCTTAAAGCCCTGTAATCAAATGTCATATTTATATATCTTCATATTTTCTAGGTTTAAATTATGCAATGATTATAAAGGCTTATATAATTACTAATAGTTTATAATTAAACTATTTGAATTAAATGCATATGTGTAGGTTTGCTGATAAACCCCCATAAAAGGTATGATGAGATGTGATGTGGAATTGCATAATTAAGTAAATGTGAAAAATATTTCTTATGGATATAACTAATTATTGATTTAATTATGGTTAATAATATGACCAATATTAGTTAGAAATGTAATATTAGGAATGGAAATATAATTGGAAGTAAATGATGAAATAAATTTTGGAATGAATAAGGTAATTATGGGAATAAAAAAAAGTTAGTAAAGGAATAAGATTAACTAGGAGGTACAAGATAATTAATCACTTTCTTTTCATTATTTTTATCTATTGCAACATTATTATAATACACACACATACACAAATCATAAGTGTATGTTGAGTACTTATGTATAATTGACATGGAAAGTATATAAGGGTGAATACTGATTGCATGAATATTTATTAAGTAAGTTATTTATTTAATGAGTTCATGACTTATTATTTTATTTTAAAATATATTATAGATACGCATCTTGTAACTTCTCGAGTATCATTAATAGCTCAGGAGTAAAGATCTTTTGGAATATCTTTAAATATAGCCATAACTATAATAGTTGATGGTTAAGAAGTGTGGTTGGAATTTTTGTAAATAGTCATAAATTTGTTTTTGTTTACATATAAACTATAATTGTAATAGTTTGACAATGTTTACAAAAAAAAATTGAGTCATTTATTAGTAATTAGGTAATGATATCAAAGTAGGATAAATAAGTTAGTGGAAATTGAGAAATGGGTTCTACAACAATCATAGTTTGACAAATCATGATAATATATTTGTAAACTTATTTTTAGTTTTCACAATCCGTAAATATGAATTTAATATTTTCATAAATTTTATATTTTAAAAATAAATTAATTAAATTATCATGGATCGATATATTATTCCTATATTTAAAAATTAAATTTTTTATTAATTTTATTTTTAGTTTTTAATTTTTAATTTTAATTTAATATTGTAATTATTCATATTCTATAATATTAGTAATCATAAATTAGAAATGTTAAATATAATTATTGGGAGATAGTAAATTCTAATTTGCCACATTATAATTTTTAACATATTTTCAATTTATTATTGCATTTGATTGTGATATTTATTATAATAAATTATAAATTAAAAATATTGAATAATAGATTTAAAATTTACAATTTGTTGTGTGACATCTTTTCATGATTCCTTTGCTTAATAGTCAATTAATTATAATTAACAATAAAGTTCAACTAAGAGCCTTTCATTTCAATGGTATTTAATATTTTTTAAAGGATTCATACTTTCTGCTATATATAAAATTCAATTCTTAATTCTTAAGTGTGTAAATCTAATAATTTAATTACTTTTATGATTTAAAAAAATAATAAGGTTCTTTTTTAATCAATGTTATGTTATGCTTTTGATATTAAAGTATTCAAAGCTCATAGTCAATCAATATGAATTAATAATTTGATAAAATTAAAAGTATTTTAAAAGTTATACAAATTAATATGAAATTATTTTTAGACAAAATTATTTAGGAAAAGATTTCAGGGTTGAATTCTTATAACATACTAATTATTTTAATTGATTATTCCTAGCAATGATAAAATTAAATTTAATAATAATAATATTTAATTGATTTTAAATTAATATCAATAAGATTTGGTTCAGATTTTAAATTATTGGATATTTTCTTAGTCAATTACCTCAATTCCTACTCTTTTATTAAAGTAATATATTAAAACTTATTTTTATATTTTTACAATTACCAATTTTTGTAAATATTAATTATAATTTTTTTACATTTTTATTAAAATTGAATATTTTTTAAATTTATATTTTTTCATTATAAATAATATTATTTATTAATTCTTACTAAAATATAATGTAAAAATTATGATTATTTTAAATTATATTTTAAAAAGAAAATTAGTATATCATTTTTATATTTTGAAAATTTATGATTTCAATTAATTTTATTTTAAATTTAGGAGTTGTTTAATTTACACAAAAAATAAATTTTTATAAAAAATTAAATTTTTTAAGAAGTAAATTCTTTTGTAAACTTTTTTAGAAGTGGTCAAGGTTGTTGGGTTAATACTAAAATATCAATATTTTCTAAAAATAAATTTTTTATATTTTATTTAATTCAATTTTAAATTTTCTATAAAGTATTATCAAAATGACTAATGTATGGTTCAAAATTATAATATTAGAAATAATAAATATCAATAATTTTAACCATCTCTAATTTTTTTAAACCATATTTCTAATATCTGTTATTATCATAATTTTTCTAAATTAATCATATCTAATTTTCTAATTTGCTATAAAAAAGTAAAATAAGTTTATACAAAAAAAAGTATAATATATATATATATATAGTTGGGATTAATTGACACTATAAAAATTATACTCTTATACTAAATCTAAGTTAAGTTACCCATTCTTATTTTATCCAATGATTATAAACAATCTAATTTAATTATATAATTATAATTTTGAAAATGAGAAAGAATAAGAAAGTTAGCTCATTTAATTATTTCATTCGAAATCCATTTATTTAGTCCTATTAGAATTTTTTATATATGCAATTGTCTATAATGTTTCTTTTTAAAATGTAAAAGAGCATTGAAATGTAGTTTATTATTTATTTGATAATTTTCCTAGTTTTGTTATTTTATAAAAATAGAAAATATTAATTTTTCACCAAACACATAAACCTTGTTATAAGATTTTTAAAACCAAAATAAAAAAGTTAAAAAATTATTTTAAATGCTAAAAGAAAAGTAGTCCCATTAGTTTTGATTTTGTTTTACAATAAAGTTCCTTAAATAGATTTATATTTCATTAATATAATATATACAAATTAGTAATTAGTAAATTATAATCTTTTATCATATTATAATATATTTAGAAAATATTTTTTTCATTTTGACTAGCCTATATTTTATTCAAGAAATATTATTATAGGACCAATTAAAAAAAGAAAAGATTTGCATTAAAAAAAGAAATAACATTTAACTAGCATGTATTTAAATAAACAAAGAAAAAATGTAAAAAAAAACTAAAGGGAAAAAAGAATTAAGAGTAATCAAGAGATAATGAGCTAATATGCTAATTCTCTCTCAATATTAAAGTCTGATTGTACTACTAAATTAGATCATTTATAATAATTGGATGAAATAAGAATGAATGACTTAGTTTTGGTATAAAAGTATACCTCTTATAATAGTGTCAATTAATCCCCATTCATATATGTGTATATGTATATATATTTGTTGATTCTAGGGTTCAAGGGTTAAAAGTATAATTACAATAATGGAGTCTTTAATAATGACTTAAAGGAAGAAAGAATGGGCTTTTTTTATGCAATATCTTAATAAGGCAAAGAAAGCTTGTTATGATAGGATTCTTATCCCTTTGGATGGGTGAAAGTAGTGTTTTCATAAGTATTAAGGAGAGAGGTTTACATGAGTTGTATGTGATAATTTGATAGCTTACATTAGAATTAATCATAAAATAGGATATATGATGATTGCTATGAAAGATATTGGATAAATAAAAGTAACAATTTTTTCTTTGAAATTACAAAGCATGGGTAAAATTATTTCTAAATTATATAGAATTATAATTTTATTGTTAAATAATTATTTGTATATACAATTTTATTCCTTTGTGCAACAATTCAAGGACAAAATTATGTATATAGATCTATGCAGAGGTATAAAATTATCTATATAAATAATTATTTAGGAATAAAATTGTAACTTTACATAATTTAAGAACCATTTTTTCAACATCTTATAATTTCATAAACAATATTGTTAATTTTATCTATTTGATAATCATAATGGAATGATAATTGTATAAGATATTAGATAATGTAATAAAATATTTATGGTAATGGATAAAGATTGATATAACTTATGATAATATTTAAAGTTCATTATTTTAAATAATCTGGAACATTTATTTTTTTTAGAAAGTATGGTTGATTTATATTTTTCTATACTAAGGTGAGTTAAGAATATTTAAATTTTGATTAAACAAATATTATTATGATTTTATTCAGTAAATGTGTTATCTAATCTTTGGACTTTCAAAACTTTAAGGTGAGAAATATGTTTACCACTTTGTTAAATGGCTTTTTCAATAAGTTTGTGAATTTGTGAGGATATATTCGAGAGTTAAAATATATGAAGCTATAATATTTATAAAAATACATGTACATATATCTATATATATACACATATGTCTGTATTTACATTTTGATAAAATGATATGCTAATAATAATTTAAAATAAGAGGTTGGCAATATAAAAAAGATGGGAAAAATGGAAATTCATGAAAATAGGTTCTTTTGAACAATTAGAAGGTTAGGATTTATTGAGGTGAGAAATAAAGAGTGAGAATCTAATTAAGAGTAAGGCTCATAGTGTATTGAAAAGCACTAAATTATTGCCCGCAACTCTTTTTTTTTTCTTTTTTCTCCTCCTTATTCCTATTCATTCCAATTAGCTTTTTCTCTCTTTACCTTTTTTTTTCTCTTCTCTACATCTCTTTTTCTTTTGGCTCCATATGGGTAACCGTCTTGCATTACCATCGGGAGTTGCCTTCTATCGTCATTTCTTGTGCATGATTGCATGGTAATTGACCTCCATTATCCTCAACCACTTCGTCACACGTGGAAAGCTAATGGAAACACCTATGGGTGAGCTACAATAATTATTACTTCTTTTATTCCTAGCATGAGGAATGTCGTTTCTCAACCACAGGCGCCATGTCTTTATTCTTCCTACAATGGCTCCAATTCAATAAAGCGAGGAAGTCATGATCTATGGCTAGTTTCAAATGTTGGACTTTTGAATCTCTTTGTTACTAGTACTATGATAAGTTTTGGCAGCCAATGAGGCTCTAGCAAGCCACTTTGAAGAATAGTAAGATAACATTTATTATAAATCTTTGGTGTCTTTGCTGATTAAAGATTAATTCATAAAGATCCATCTTTATGTTTCAAAAACATATTGACACATATGAAAAAAATACGATTTTTATGTCATAAAATGCAAAAATAAGATGATTAAAGGATGGATGGAACATTGCATTTTGTTATTTTAATAGATTCATGCATAATCCATAAAACCCAATTATGAGTATTTGGAGTACATGATAATGCTTATGAAAAAGAAAAAGAAAGAGATTTTATGTTATAAAGTAATTAAATGACATAAGTGGAACGAACCTCCATAATACTCTAGCAGTGTAAATATATATATATATATATATATATATATATATATATATATATATAAACCCACATAATGAGAATTTTAAATATGTGATGGTAAGGCTTGAAAATAAAATTCTTGCGTTATGGATTGTTAGTATGATATGATAGGAGTATATTTAGACATTATGTTTTAATACCTAAGTTAATTCATAGTTATTTTAAAGAAACCACATTCTATCATTATGTTTTAGCTATTTGCCATGAAGTTAGTAAAATAAGAATCTTAAGTTCAAGAATATTAGACAAATGTATTTAGAGTATGATTGTACCAATAAAATCTAATATGTTAACATTTAGGAGCTAATTTAGAAAGTTCCCATTGGATGCGATTTTCTCATTCTTTACGAAAAGTGATAATTTAGGATAATTAAATGATTCTTTTAGAGTTTTAAGTTCTAATATCCTTATTGTATAGCTATGAATTGGAAATCTCTAAATGATGGCATATTTAAGTTATAAATTTACAATAAGAAAATAAAAGAAAAAGATAATATGGAATCTTGTCATATGATAATTGGAATGTGGATTCATAATATTTGGAAAGGAAATAAATAATATTTTTATATTTATAATATTATTATAAATGGTGAATTAGGAAGATGAGAAAAGGTGGGAATAAACCACTCCAAGTCTTTATAGCAAATGCACACTATTAGATGAGTATATATCCTACTTTAAACATATGTCTTAATAATAATATATTTAGATGTTATATTTTATAGTTTTTGTTATAAGTGGTATTAATTATATGTCTATTCATCTCTAAATATCTAATAACATAACTACGAATCGTAGTATGTTATGAAATCAATCTTATAGCCATGTATGAGTAACTTGAAAATGATATGTATGATGGGTTAGTAATTATTAGCTTGTAAGAATGTTAAAATAGGCTCTTGAAGCATGATATTGTAAATGGTTAGGATTAAGTTGCGATGGTAGATGATAATTATATTGCATTTGGAATTATATTGTCACTTCCATGTTAATAATTATTATGTGATCAGTATCAGGATGCGAATGAATATTGTGTCCATGTGAGAAAGTATGGTGGTGCAACTATTTATATATTATGTTACATGCCTTGATTGCCCCATGATGATGAATGGTTTATTTGTATTGAGATTGTATTAAAATTATAAATTATAGGGCTAAGCTCTATTGTGCATACTATGATGTGAATTATGCCACGAGTGGCATTAAAGATAAAAAATGTGATAGAGGCGATGGTGTAAAAGCTAGATAGGAAATTTCTAGCAATAGTTTGTGACGGGTATAAGGCAAATCCTGAAAAGAATAAGAATGGACAGTTTGTGAAGGATATAAGGTTAACCCGAGAATCAAAAGGTGAATGCATATATATCTAGTATAAATAGTTATGTAATGTGATGTGATATTAAAAATTTGTTTATGATTGGATATTATAGCATGATATGATTATAAAGACTTGATATGACTATAATGATTCTATTGTAATTGAGCCTTCATGGCTATTTATGAATGTGATAATAATTTAAAATAGGTGCGCATGATATGACAATGATATTGTGTGTTAGTAAATAATTGAGATTATTATGACTTATAATATGAAATATGAAATATGAAATTTAAGCTATGTGCAAGTGAACTATTCGAGGCTTAATTTCACATATTTAAAAAATTTACGTAGTTTGGAACATATTTACTTCTTTAACTAAATACGTAATCGGAATACATTAATCAATGTAATTGAATTAAGATTTAGTTGTGGTAGATATATAATCACTGAGTTATCATAACTCATTCCATTTTACTTTTAATGTTTTCAAGTTAAGATAAGAGTGTTTAAACTTTGCTGCATCAATGGAGAATAAAAAATAGCTTGGGTGAACTTGGATGAAGGATTTTGATAGTTGAATTAAGATTGAGATATATATATAAAGAGAGAGACATTGTGTTGATTCAACACTTGATATATTGAATTGTATATTTGTGTATATATATTAAAGCTGTGTAATATTATATATGTTGAACATGCTATTGTATTTGAGAATATGCAAGTTTTGTGATTTAAGGTAAGTGGCCCTCATAAAGTGTCTAAAAATGAAGAAAATTTTGTCTATTTTCCTACAAGAATTTTGTAATATGACTTGAGTTCTTACGGAAATAGGGAGATTTCTGTTAAGTAGAATTAGAGAAATTAATGCTAAGGCTAGTGGATATTAGATATCGGATCCATGCCGATCACAATCAAAATTGGGTCATGAAAATTATGTAGAAACATGAGCAGTTAGGATTATTTAGATAAGGGATAGGAATCATTGTTGCTCTTTTATTTGCTTCAGCACAAAGGACTCGTAGCGAGAATGCTTAGGTTTGATATACCTGGTCTCCTATATATTGTGAGCAAGGCTTTCATTCTAATTTAACCAAATTACCTTTAAAAGAGTTCTCAATGGGTGGAAAGGGAGATCTCTGCTCTCCTTAACCAAAGCGACTTTTGCCTTAAGTCAAATGATTACTAGATGACTTTAGGCTTTTGTAAAACCCTATTCATTTAAATCTTTACAGTAACTTATGTGTTTGCAATGCCTTTGATCACTTTAGGACTTACCTTTTAGGTTGATATGAATTAGGTCTCTCTAAGCTTTAATTTACCTTATATTCCTTTTTCAAAGTGCATTTTAGTGTTAAACTTTGTCAAGTTTAACAGGGTAGCCCATGTCTTTAGTCTTTTAAAGTTAAAGCATCTATAATATTATAAATTATCTTAATATAATTAAATTGAAAGATAATTTAAATGAAGAAAAATATTAGTTAAACAAATGATTCTATCAAATTTATATAAAATAGATAAGAAATACACAAAATTTTATTTTTATAATTGCATATTAAAATATTAGATAACAAATATATTTAATGTAAAATGATAAAGAAAATAGTATAATAGATATATATAAAAAATATAATATAATTGTATCTAAAATTAAATTTCTATTATAATTATATTTATGATGTAATATTTAATCTTGATTTTACATAAAATTCATCCTATTTTTTTATCATTACTAGAATAATTATATTTATATTTTAGAATTAATAAACTATACTTATTATAATTTTCAAATGATGAATATAAAGTGTTAAAATGATTATTAGTTAAAATAAGCAAAAATAATTTTATATTTCTATCTATAAATGATATAAAAAGTTTTTCTTATTAGGGATATAAGTAAGCAGTTTTTCATAATTTGTTAGAAGTAGAACTTTTTGAGAAGTTTTATTTCTTTTATTTTGATAGTTAACTATTAATCAAACAACTTATGGATTTCTTATATTTTAAAAAGTTCCACTTCCCATAATACTTCTTGAACCGAATGATTTCTTAGTATAGATTTTAATTCATAATTCAATTAATATTGTTATTCAATTACAATTTGCCCATATATTTTACCATTAAGAGTTAATAATATTATTTAATTACATTTATTGTTATGTATTTTACTTTGAGATATCTTCTAAAACTTTTTTTATTAAAATATTGACATGTAACACTTATGAATACTATATATATAAGTTTGAAATATTGATAGGCATGATAATTCTTAAGCAAGGTGAAATATTTATTTGTTAAATAACTTTTTATTTTATATTAGAGAAAATCTACGACCTATATTTTGCACAAGATTACTGTTAGATACATTATAAAGCATTGTTATTATAGTTGAATTGCACATTAAATAGATAAGTGGTTGGTTCATCAAATCATTGATTTAATTAGAGGGTTATCGATTTAACTATTTATAGTATAAAAATCTAAAAAATAAAAAAATACACATTCTATAAGCGAAATAATAACAAATTTACATTATGATTTATTAAAATATAATAATAGTAACGGAATTATATATATTTTAATACAGGTATGTACCCCAACTAACTTTTTAAAAATTTTATATAAAATTAATTATGTGTGTCATTCAAAATACTCCTATTAATTAATAAATTTTACCTTCATTAAAATATTAGAATATATTTACCCCTATTGACCTTAGGGTCTTTAGCTCTATCATTGCGTAATAATAGGAAGGAAATGATGTAAGTAATACAAAATTTTATAATCAAATAAATAAAATTTTCTTTTAAAGGCTAGCAATTTAATACAATATAATGGTTCAATTGAGTTAATAAAAAAATCACTAGATGAATTAATATTTTACTAGTTAAATTATTTTTTCACCTATTCACTTGCAAAATTGGTTTAATAGGGTGGTCCAAACTAACTAATTATTGATTCCTAATTTACTAGTTCAAATGGTCAGATTGGTCTAGATTTAACACTTATCTCATAAAGAGTTATTTAATTCATGCAAGAAATAAGTTCTTGCGCAAGGTTAAATTTTTTGAGAAGTAAATTATCTTATAAACTTTTTGAAAAGTATTTAAAGTTATTTGGTAGATATTAAAAAATTGACATTCTAAAAAATTAATTTCTTATATTTTATTTGATTCAATTTTGAATAACTGAAAAAGTAGTATTAAAAAGGTTAATATATCCTTCAAATTTGTAATATAAAAAATAAAAAATATTGACAAATTTTAACTCTTTGTTTATTTTAAAATATCTTTTTAATATTTTTTTTCATTATAATTTTTCTAAATTAGAAATTTTTATTTTTAATTTGTTATAAAAATTAAAATAAATTTATATAAAAATTGAGATATCTTATATATATATATATATATATATATATATATATATATACATATTAAATTATCTTAATATAATTTACAATATAATTTAAATAAAAAATTTATAAATTAAGTAATTAATTCTATCAAACTTATATAAAATATATAAGAAATATATACTTTTATTTTGATAAATGAATTTTAAAATAATTAATAATAAATATAAAATAATAAATAATGTAATATATATACAGAATATAATTCTATTTGAAATTAAATTTATATTATAATTATATTTATGATATGATATTTAATGTTTATTTGTATAAATTTATATAATATTTATTCTATTTATTATATAATTAGGAAAATAATTATATTTTATAGTTTATATTTAATAAATTATATTTATTATAATCTTGAAATAGTGAAAATAAGATTTTAAAGTGATCATTTAATAAATTAGGTAGGGATAATTTTTCTTCATCTATAAATAACATATAAAATTCTACTTATTACAAATACGTAGATAAACAACTTGTAACGTGAATCACATCACCTATGAGACGATGAACAATTTGTAAATAGGAATTGGTTGAACAAGAAAAATACTATTTAATAATTAATAATAGGATAATTAATTGTTAAATAATTAAGTGGGTACTACGTTTATTTTATACTTGAGACCAGTTTCAATAATAATTATTTTTTTAAAAAAATGATATTTAAAAAATTTTAATGAGAAGAAAATTGATTACGAAGAATAATTTAGTAATAGAAAATAATTTATATTCTATAATTAATTTTTCTCTCATTAAATTTTTTTTAACATCAATTCTCTTTTAAAAAATTAATAATTATTAAATTTGAACCAAATATAAAATTAATTTATACATTCAAATTATCAATAATCAATCATTCCATAAATTAACAAGCTCAATGTTGAATCCTACTCAGTGTTCCTAGAAATTAATTCGATCCTCCCTGCAACTTGACGATCGTGGAAGATAATTGAAAACATTAAATCCCATTAAAATTAACATTTGGTTAAGAATTTCGTTTAAGTTAAATTTTAAATTTTGGATTTTGAAGTTCAAGAGCAAATTGACACTGAAGCGTAGGGGAAGGAGTGCAATCCATTCTGCTGGATATTTTATACGAGTTAACTCAGCTCTAACATTTGACGGAAACTTGGGCGGCCCAGTAATTCGGATTCGTTTCCGTTAACTCCACCTCCTGATTCCTATTTCGACAGTGTCTTCTCTTTCTATGTTTCTTTCCCGATTTTCCTCTTCTCATTCTTCGATTTTGCTACTTTTAAGGTATAAAAATCTCTGTCTCTATATTATTACAACTGTTTATATCAACAATGTATTTCGAAAATTTCTATATGAATACGGATTTATAATTTTTAAGAGCTGGTTAATGTTCTGCAATATTTCAATCTTGATTCATCAATCATCTTGAATGTAAAATTAATTTGATCGCGGAAACAATTTTCCTTAGGTACATTGACATTGGTTCAGTTGATTGCGATCGTAGATTCTGAATAGGTGTTTGAAGGTGTGCTGTGATGGATTCGAGTTCGAATCAGCAAGAATTCGATTATTTATTCAAGCTGTTGATGATTGGGGACTCCGGGGTTGGGAAGAGTAGTTTACTTTTGAGTTTCACCTCGGAATCCTTTGAAGATCTCTCGCCTACAATTGGTAGGTTCTTCGAGGCAAATGTATATCAAGGTTTTTCATTTGTCAATTAATTTGGACGGTATTCTACTGTTATAAATCTAGGCTTAATTGACTGACGTGCTTTTGCTTTCTTGGGCCCAGTATGATCAGATTTGGCTTGATAATGTTTGAGTTATTAGCTCCTTCAATGCATCTTTAGTCATGTGTGTTGCAACATCGAATGGTTTGTTTGTTAGAACAGCATATTGTGTTCTGAAGGCATATCTATTCACACAGAGCATGCACCTCATTAATAATGAATATCGTATTCTATCAACAGTCTCTGTCTCTGCCAGACCTCTGGGGAGGGAATGAGAAGGGAAGGGTGAGAGGACATTGTTGTGGCATCTAAAAGCAAACAGGGTGCCTGATATATTGTGTGAAGTTTTCGTTCATTATTGTCTGTAGCTGCCAATTCATCTTTCCAAAAGGGCATTATTCAATGTGTCTTCTTATATGTCAGCTGTCTTCTGTGTTTGTTTGCATATTCTAACAAGGATGTCTTATTCTGGATTTAATGTCAATTGGATGCCTTTCCTTACTGCTAAGAGCTTCTTTGTCTAATTTGATTCCTTTGTCCATACTAATTATTTATTACAGTAATGTGATGTGGAGTTGTTTGTCCAAAATTTTATTTACTCTTGACATAATTTTGGCAATCATATATATTAGCTTTCTTGTTGAATGTTTTCTCTGCTTTCTTATGTAGGTGTTGATTTTAAGGTCAAATTTGTGATGATGGGTGGTAAAAAGCTGAAGCTTGCCATTTGGGATACAGGTATTTAATTGTATATGTTTATTTTGCCATTCCTTAATGCTTCTTTATTTCTTGAAATCATTTGGCTATAATTGATTGATGTTGTATATTTAATAATGCAGCTGGTCAGGAGAGATTCAGGACACTGACAAGTTCTTACTACAGAGGAGCACAAGGGATAATAATGGGCAAGTTCTATTCTTTTTTTTCTCAATACCCCTTACCTTCCCCACACCCCCAAAAAAAATGAAAAAAATCCAACAAAATGTTTATGAGATTAGATGAACTGTCTTGTTTCTTCTGGACAGCCTGGAGGATATATCATTGATATATATTCACATATCATGCCGAAGGGGAAATTCTCAAGATGAACTTGTATAATGTTTTGATCTTTGGCTGTTTCTTTCAGTGGATGGTTAGAAAGAATTAGAACCTTAGCGGAAACATATTGAAGAAGAATGTGCGTAATATGGTTTTCAAATATTGGCTTTGGGTTAACTTTTAATATCTTCATTGAATTAGAACCTTAGTGGAAACATATTGAAGCAACATGTGCATAATATAGTTTTCAAATATTGGCTTTGGCCTTTGGGTTAACTTTTAATATCTTCATTGAATTTTTCAAACTGGTGCAGTTTATGATGTGACTCGACGAGAAACATTTACTAATCTTTCTGAAGTATGGGCAAGGGAAATAGACCTTTATTCAACAAATCAAGACTGCATCAAGATGCTTGTTGGAAACAAAGTGGATAAGGTTTCTTCTTTCAGGAAGTTTACAATCATAGGTTCTCCTTATTTTTGCTCATTTTTACTTTTTGGTTGTCATGGTCAGTATTCTTACAATCACATTAAGGTATATGTAAAAGTACACAAATGAACACATTATTGTTTTTGGCTGGACGAAGATCACATTTTTCCTGATTCTTGTTGTGGGTACAACAGCCAGGCTTGTTTAAAATAATGAAAAAAGAAGAGGCAGGCTTGTTTCTGTCCTTCCACATAGTATATTCTGAATCATGCTGAACCGATTCTTCCATTACATGCTACTTTTTCTAATTTGGCACGGCTACTGGCTTGTCAGCTGCATAATTGGGTCTCTCTTCCGATTTGTTTACTATACGAGAACTTGTACTGCATATTTTATATTTATCTGCATTTCACAAGAGGATTTAAGATTCTGACCTATATGACCTATATTATTTGTGTTCAGGAGAGCGATAGGGTTGTGACGAAGAAAGAGGGGATAGACTTTGCTCGTGAATATGGTTGCTTATTTATCGAATGTAGTGCTAAAACTCGAGTTAATGTACAGCTGTGCTTTGAGGAGCTTGTTCTGAAGGTATGTAAAATGATACCTTTTTAACATAAAATTAGTTATGATTTACTGAATTAGAGAGAAGCCGAGGGGAGGGGCAAGATGCAAATCTTGCTTTACAAAGGACAACATAAAAGATGATCATGACGGTATTGCATTTTTTGGCAGATTCTGGATACACCTAGTCTCCTGGCTGAGGGTTCTAAAGGGCTTAAGAAGAACATTTTTAAAGAGCCGCCTCCTCAGTCTGATGCATCCGCAAGTGGTTGCTGCTAATTTTCCTAATTCACTCAAATCTGCTGCATTTTAAGATATATTGGAGAAGTGCAACACTTCTGTATTAAAAATCATATTCTTTAACAGAATTCCTTCGGTTTTTTAGCAAATGATGAAGTCGTTTATCCTTTTCAAGGTTTGTTGTCATGAATATTTGATGTAATATAATGATGTTTGTTTGCCTCTTCCGTGACTTCTTATCAAGCTACAGTTCGATTTCCAGACTCGTAGTAGAGAATTGTGCATAAAGTTTAACATTGTTTTAAGGCAGGCGAGTTAAATTGTGCGTGACAACTTGGCCTTGGGATTAGGATTTCACCTAACGCTTATCCTTAGCATGACCTCAGGATGAGAACTAGAGAACCAATTATCAGTGGTGTTAGAAAGAAAGTTGAAATAAAATGTGAGGGAAATCACTCCCACGTCAGTGAATTGTACAGCAATTCTATCTTTAGCAGATTTTATCTCCCCATATTTATGGAGCACCTGACAATGTACCCAAGGACTGAGAAAACAGAAGTCCAATCACCCTTCTGATTGCGGAGGTAATTTTTGCGATCAAACTTAACAGTCTAGACCTTAATGGTCTTTTTAGGGACAAATTGATCCTTTAAAAATTCATAAGCTACGTTCTTAAACTTTAAACAATTTACCTCTTGAGGAATGAGGGAAACAATGAAAGCATTGAGTCATGGTTAGTTTCAATCATCAATCAATAAATGGGTTACATATGCAATGTTGAGATCTTATTTCTTTTTTTTTTTATAAGGTACAAAATTCACTTTAAACATATTATTCATTGGTTCTAACTATTGTCCAAGTTTGGAACTCATTTTGGTGATAGAATAAGACATAATAATTTGAGTTTCGAATCTAATAGATAAAGAAAGAAGTTCTTAAAGCAAATATATGTAATGCATTTATTAATTTAGAATTAAAATTAATAGTTAATTAATGTTTTCATAATTTCTTTAAGCTTCAAGGAAACAATTTATATTCCATTTGTCTCTTACTATGCATTGTTTGTTGTTGTACAAGGATTAAAAAAATGATTAAATAGCATGAATTATATAAAAAATTGTTGTATTTTCTAAAATTACCATTTTGTCTCTCTATATTAATATTTTCTCTTTACTATGAGTCGAGTTAGGCTTTGCCTAAAATAGGCTGGGCCTATATTGCAAAACATTAGTTTGAACCTGACTTATTAGCCTATATAAGATTTTATTTCAAACTCGAGCCTGACTTGTTTTAAAAACCTAACCTGACCTGTTAGCCTGTTTTAAATACAAGTTTTTAAATAGGCTAACAACTTAAGACTTAAAAGGCCTATTATAAAAAAACCTTAAATAAGCTAATAACTTATATAAACTTATATCAATATATTCTTAAAATGCTTTTAATAATACTAAAATTAATACAAAATTTTATATAAGAACTAATTAACAAAGAAATAAATTCATATACTCATAACATAAAATTATCAATTTAAATATTTAATATTTAATTAAAAGTAAAATAACATTAAGTTGTCATAACATCAAAGGTTAATAACAAAAGCAAATTAGTTTATCATAAATTATACAACAAACATTCAAAATATTTAATCTATATAATGGACTTGAAAAAAAAGTCTATATGTCATTACCTTTATTGTAAATAAATTTAAATAAAAAATATTAAATAGGCCAGCCTGATAGGCCTGTAAATTAGGCTTAAAATAAAAAAAATCTAGCCTGTTTAATTAAAAAGGCTTTTATATTGACCTTAACCTGACTCATTTAGTTAAATAGGTCGAGTTGAACTAGGCCTTAATTAGGCCAGGCCATAGGCCGCCCGACCCATTTGCATCCTTACTCTCTCTTATCATTTAACTGATGTTTCTCTTTCATTTACTTCAATAAAAAAGATAAAATTAAAAAAATAATATTTCATTAAATTTCTAAAGTGATAAATAAAAAATTGTTTTTTTTTAAACGATAATTATAAACAAATGGAAAGAGTAACTTTTTTTTAAGTTTAAGAGTGTAATGTAAAAATAAATTTTTAAAGGCATAAAATGTTTTTTATCTATTGTAAAACTTAGGGGAAAATACAAGTAACTTCTCTAAAACAAAATCTATTATCACATAACCTTCTTAAAGTTTTAAAACCTATAAATAATCCTCTAAGTTTTCAAAAAATAAAAAAATTGAAATTTTAATTAAAAGAAATAAAAAAAATAGAGATGAGACATTTATGACTTCTTAAGCTATTTTTTAGTACAATAAAACAAAAAATATTAATTAAAAAATAAAAGAAAAACGTTTCTTACATCCCAAATTCAAAATAGTTGAATTTCAATAATAACTTACTTAAAATATTTATTTTTAGTTTTATCATGAATGCATAACAAAATTAATTTTTTATTCTTAATAATTTATTTTAGAAGAATTGATTGAACTCACATTACAAATAGTTAAAAAACAGTAATGAGTGACTTATGTATCTATTTTTAAAATTAAATTAATAATATTTTTACTTTTTTAAAAATTTTAAGATATTCTTTATATATTTAAAAATTTTAAAAAGATTACGTGATATTGAAATATACTGCAAGGGTTTATTTGTATATTTTCCAATATCTCACTGCACGGGACCAACTTGATTAATGGGTGGCATGTAGAAAGCCATGTCATTTCGGTTACTAAACTCGGGAATTTATTGTGAACTGAAATTTCATTCTGGCCAACGCACACAGAAGAGGAGGCAGTGCTGCCAGTACTTCAGGTTTGTTCCCCTTCTTCCTATCCTGAGTTACGAGTATGGGTGCTTGCAGGGCACGGCCCTTTCCTCATCCGCTCCCCTATCCTCAATCACGGAAGCTCGAAATCAAAATTAAGAGTTGGAAAAGCCCCATTATCAATACCCAATTGCCAAACAGACGCTTGTTTCTCTTGGCTCTCCCACTCTCCGGTTTTCTTCTCCTCCCTGCTTCATCTGCTGATAAATTTGCCTATGGTTCTTTGTATGACCCGGTAAGTACCGCCGAAAGAAACGCCAGTGCTGCAATCTCCCAGAGAATCTCCGAAGCAGTGAACTTGTTGGAGAAAGGCAGGGAAATGCAGGCTCAGGGTGACTTCAATGCCGCTCTTCGCTACTTCTCCCAAGTAATTTTAACCTTACTTCCGCTTTTACTCCTGTCGACCTCATTATGGTGGCTAGCTAAATTAATATCCTCCAATTTGATTTCCTTTGTGAAGAAAATAGGAATTTCAATTGCGAGATGGCTTCTCTTCAATTAAGACCGTATTTGTTTGCTCTCTAAGATCGCTGATAGTGGTTCTAAATTCTAACACACAACATTATCATATTATGTTGTACCTGTAATTTGTAAAGTTGAAAGCAGCCTCTTTGTCATTTGTATGTCATGATGTCAATTTCTATATTGCTCAGATGAATTGAAAGTATAATTAATTTTATGTAAATTTGAGTGACAAGTCATTTCTAACTTAGGGTGAGCACGACGATCCAATCGCCACAAAGAAAACAACTAAGGTTAAGCTAAGATTATTATATAACATACAGGACAGTGAATATTTCTGTAAGACCCTCATTCAATCACAGTATACGGAAGCACAAGCACCTCTTGTGAAGTGTATATATATATATATATAAACAATGATTTCTCAAGCGGAAATTGGTGCAAGATTTTAGGGAAAATTATGAAAATTAATATCTAACTTCTAAATATAGACTATATTTCTTATGATCCTATGATAACTTGCTTGTCCGATGAAATTTCATCCTCTATAAATTAACTTAAGGATTCTGAGAGCCATGATATCGGTACTTTGCACTTTCAACCTGAGATTGTCAGTTTATGATTGAGTGTGTGCTTGGTTCTTGCTTCTGTGATATCTCGTGCTTATCAACTTATTAATTTCTAGTTAGATATAAAAGGGCCTGGCCTACTGTGTTTTCAGGTTGTTGAAAGCTACAAGGACTTTGCATTCTCAGACTACGCAAGGGTAGGAAGAGCACTGGCCCTCTATGAGGTAGGGGACAGAGATGAAGCTATTGCAGAGATGGAAGACATTTCAATATCTCTAAAAGGCTATCCAGGTATCTCAATACATGATGCATATATTGAATGATGTTTCAGAAGCGAAAGTGCACCTTTTTATTCTGTCATATAATACTTTGCTGTCTCTTTCTCCCAAACAGAAGTCCATGCGGCTCTTGCAGCAGCATTATATGCAGATAAGCATGCCCCTCTGCTTGCTGAAAACCAGTTTACTATAGCAACGTTGCTTGATCCTCATTTTACAGACATCTCATATGTAAAAGACAGCAAGCATTGGCCTCCGAGTCTAATCGCTTCTCTGCAGCATTTCATCACACTATCCTAGAGCACTGTATAATGTTTGACTTGTTTTACCCATACTTGGCAGTGCCGCTATATGAAGGCCATTTTTAGTTGCTCAACATTACAAGTTCAACTGTAAATCATAATTTTTCGAATCTTTCTTTTTTCCTGGTATAGCAATCCAGTCAGTTAATCATCCAGGGTAACATAATTAATTGTCTTGTAGTAAAATGGCCAAAAGTTGAATGTTATTGAAAATCACGTACCTCAGGATGATGTGGTTGTTCAAACTTCGATCTTATTTTGTACCTATCTCGAAATAATAGATATGTTGCTCACCTAAATCCTATCTAGTGGTTAAAATTGTTTGTTTGGGTAAAGAATAGTAGAGCTAACTGGAGGCCGGCATTACTACAGTTCAATTCCAGTAATTGAACAGTGTTGGATTTAACCCAAATTATAACGGTAATCAATTTGTAATTAATTTTTATTGTGAGTTACGTTCCTATTTAAATTAGGTTGTGTGTTAAAGTAGAATTGGTATTCCTTATCAAATAAGTATTTTTAAATTATAAATATTTATATTATTTAAAAATTTCAGGTATGAATAAGATTAAATGTGAGTATTTATGAGGGTGAGAACCCACGTGGAGATCTGATAGAAATATAAAGATAATAGTTAGAAAATTATAAAATTGTGGTTGAAAATTTTCATACTCATTATTTTGTAAATATTTGATGATACAGTAAAATTTTTTTTGGGTGTTCTAGGTTTTTAGAGAGAAGATATTTTTCGTGACAACAAACAGAACCTGCTGATTTCAAATTCAACGCTCTGTGAACAGGCAAGAAGAAGAATGGGGTGTGAGAAATTATTCACCTATTTGCTCACTTGTATTATGCTATCTCACTGTTATAACCCTTCCCATAATTCCATTATTCTTTTTCTTGTTGGGAAGCACGTATGCTCCTTTGCTCTCTAACTGAATAGTGAATACAATATTATTACTTGCTCTGCTTAGTCGTAACTCCCAAGTGGCAACCATTTCCCTATTTTGCTTTTCTCGTCTTTGTTCGGCTTGAGAACTTTCATCTTACTCCTATAAACAAATGCATGTAGATTTTACTATTTGAGATTCATATAACTGTGAAATTTGGAGAATTCTAGTGTATAAATATCACTTTTTGTTGTATGCTATACAACAAAATATCTACATCATTCATTTATTACTTACGAAATTCGTGCCCTGTAAGAAAATTTTTAGGATTCACAAAATAATTTAATATTCATACAACCATAAATCCATAAAGAGGAGTACAATAATTGTACAAATAAAATAAAGAGTTTTCGAATTACCTGACCCTCCTGCTGCATCCATAATATCTGATTGTAGAATTGGTTGGATCACTGCCCACTCTTCCTCAGGTGAGTCTCAGAGAGAATATTTGGAATTACAAACTGCAATTTGATGGGAGACTGCAGCTCACCTTATAAGAAGGTGGATAGGGATCCTAACCCTAATCCAACTAGGATTAATTGGCCCATCACAATTAATCTAGAATAGGGTTTATGCACACACTTTAGAGTTTTAATATAACACAAAGTCTAGGCATTATTATTATATTAATGACATTGAATTAATTTAATTATATATTAAAATATGTTTAGTCCAATATTTTACAATCTCCCACTTGGACAAACACATTTTAATGTATAATTTAAATTACAATATGTGGCCACTTTTAAACAATATCATTAATACAATTCATACCATTACAACCATAGGTCAAATATGAGATTTCATTAAATGCATACCTGATCATCCGATAAGGTTGAAAAGATATACATATATGAAATACCCATTTCAAAAGATCAAACAATATAAAATGTGTGCATAATCGAAATATACAAAATGATCCATGCATCTGCCCAAGATACTTTACAATAGTTTGAGACAGGGTCTTAACGTCTCCTTATACTGCCACAATGGCAATATTATAAAATCTCGAGATTAACAAAATTTTAGTTTCATAAATACTCCCACTAACCCAAAACATCAAAAGAATCAATAAGGCCCATATTCAGTACATGTCTTTTAAATATTCCTACAGTTAGGCCTTTGGTTAATGGGTCTGCAAGCATACAATCTGTCGAAATATGCTCAATATGAGTAAGATGCTTATGTATCTTCTCTCTCACAAATTGAAATTTCACATCAAATGCTTTGTACGAGTAGAGCTTTTATTGTTTTGAGAGAAACTAATAGCAGCAGTATTATCGCAATAAATGGTTAAGGGTTTCGAAATGCTTTCAACTAAGCAGAATTCAGAGATAAAATTTCTTAACCATATAGCCTCTCGAGTGGCTTCATAACAAGCGACATACTCTGCTTCCATAGTGGAGGTTGCTGTTAAGATTGTTTGACACTTTTCCACGATACAGCTCCTCCTGCAAGCATAAAGATATATCCAGATGTTGACTTCTTATCATCTGGACAGCCAGCAAAGTCAGAGTCTGAATAGCCTGTACAAATTAGATCACTGGATCTTCTATAGGTCAACATATAATTCTTTGTACCCTGTAGGTACCTCATAACTTTCTTAGCTGCTATCCAGTGTCTTTGACCAGGATTACTTAGGTACCTCCCAAGCACACTAATTGCAAAAGCAATATCTGGGCGTGTACATACCTGGGCATACATCAGGCTACCAACAGCGGAAGCATATGGGACTATACTCATTTTAGATTTCTCATCATCATTTTGAGGACACTGGGCTTTGGAAAATACTTCACCCTTTTGAATGGGCGTAGCACTATGCGAGCATTAAGCCATGTTAAATCTTTTAAGCATTTTGTCTATATATGCGCTTTGAGACAAACTAAGCAAACCCCGGGATCTGTCACGATGGATCTCTATGCCAAGCACAAAAGATGCATTTCCAAGATCCTTCATATCAAAATTCTGTGACAGTGCTAATTTTGTCTCATTCAAAAAATTTATATCATTACTCGCAAGGAGAATGTCGTCAACATATAACACCAGGATCATAAAATTGCTCGCGCTTATCATATAATAGATGCACTGATCCACTTCATTCTCCTTAAATCCAAGAGAGGACACAATCTCATGAAATTTGAGATACCATTGCCTGGATGCTTGTTTTAGGCCATATATCGACTTATTTAACTTAGACACTAAGTGCTCTTTTCCATTCTCTTGGAAACCATCTGGTTGTTTCATATAAACTGTCTCTGACAAGTTACCATTAAGGAAGGCAGTCTTCACATCCATTTGATGTAGCTCGAGATCAAGATGAGCTACTAAAGCCATTATAACTCGAAATGAGTCTTTGGTTGAGACTGGTGAGAAGGTCTCCTTATAATCAATTCCTTCCTTTTGTGTGTAACCTTTAGCTACTAATCTGGCTTTATATCTTTCAATTTCCCCTTTAGCAGTCCGTTTGGTTTTAAAAATCCACTTGCAACCAACTGGTTTACATCCTTCAGGTAGTTCTACCAAATCCCATACATTATTCTTGTACATTGAATTTATTTCATCCTCCATGGCATGAATCCATTCTGAGGAATTAGGACTTGAAATAGCTTCTGAAAAGTTAATAGGATCAGAATCGTCATTCACATCAAACTCATGTTCTTGCAAATAAACAACATAATCATTTGAAATTGCTTGACGCTGGGTTCTTTGTGATCTTCTCAGGGGAACTTCCTCAATTTCTTCATTTGGTTCATTCACTAATTGGATCGGTTCAATTATGGGTTGGACTGGATCAATTTGTGGTTCTATATAAGATGATTCTTTAGAAGGCACTATCAGAGGAACAACACTATGTTTATCAGGTATTTGGGAAACGTTGCTTTGTTCTTCTCCTAGGGAGATCTGAAGTGATTTTCTCCCACTGTCCAATTCATCCTCGAAGTAAATAGCACGATCAGATTCAATAACTCTCAATGAATAAGATGGGCAATAAAATCTACTTCCTCTTGAACCAATACAATAGCCAATGAAATACCCACTAATTGTTCTTGCTTCAAGCTTCTTAGTATGTGGGTTATAAGGTCTAATTTCAGCTTTGCATCCCCAAACATGAAAATGTTTCAGGCTAGGTTTCTTACCATATATTAGCTCATATGGGGTCTTTGGTACAGATTTGCTTGGAACTTGATTCAACACATACGCGGCTGTTCTCAAGGCATCACCCCATAAAAATTCTGGTAAAGTGCAGTGAGTCATCATACATCGTACCATCTCCATGAGTGTTCTATTCCTCCGCTCTGCGATTCCATTCTGCTCTGGTGTGCCAGGCATATTATAACTGGCTTCTATTCCACACTCTTGCAAATATTTTGCAAAAGGACCAGGGTTTCTTCCTGTTTCATCATATTTGCCATAAAATTCACCACCTCTGTCTGAGTGTACACATTTTATTTTCTTTCCCAGTTTCAATTCAATTGCAACCTTGAACCTTTTGAAGGCTTCTAATGCTTCAGATTTTTCAGAAAGAAGTTCTACCCATCCAAATCTTGAATAATCATCAGTAAAGGTGATAAAATACTTAAAGCCTCCCATTGCACTGGGTGAGATGGGTCCACACACATCAGTATGGATTAACTCCAAAATATTCTCTTTCCTGGTCCTCTTCCCTTTTCTAGCTCTAGCTGTTAATTTTCCTTTGATGCAGTCTATACAAACGTTAAAATCTGAGAAGTCAAGATTAGGTAAAACTCCTTCTTTTATCAATCGTTCCATTCTTTCTTTGGAGATGTGGCTTAATCTTCTATGCCAAAGTATTGAAGAAGTTTCATTTAATCTTGGTCTTTTATTTCCAACAACTGAGTTGATGGAATTTTCAAAAGTATTATCTAAATCAATTTTATATAAGCCACTATTCAAAGTACCAGTTCCAACAACACAGGAGTCGTAATATATTTTAAAATTATTATTTCCAAATAAACATGAATATCCATCTTGGTCTAAACAAGTAATAGAAATCAAATTCCTTCTCATGGAAGGTACGAAAATAACGTTTTTCAATTCTAAAATATGACCAGTAGACAGATGTAAAGAAACAACTCCTATGTGTTGAACTTGTACTTTGTCTCCATTTCCTAATCTCAAAGCTGTTTCACCCTCACTTGGCCTCCTCAGATTTCTCAGCGCCTGCAAGCAATTAGTGACATGGATAGTGGCACCAGTATCCAGCCACCAAGTGTTAAAAGGAACTTCAACACTATTAGATTCAAAACAAACTAGAGCTAAAAGGTTACCTTTCTTCTTCTTTTCAAGCCACTTCTTAAATTTGAAGCAGTCTACCCTTTTGTGCCCATACTTCTTGCAAAATTTGCAATTTCCTTTCAACATGGCTTTCTTAGGTTTATGATGTTGCTCCCTCATATCATTCTTATTTCTTTCATGATGGGATTTCCCCTTATTATCCTTTTGGAAGGGCCCATTTACTTGTCCAGAACTCGAACCATGAGAGACGAAGTTTGCCACTTGCATCTTTGTCTTCTTCATATCCTCTTCTGCTTGAGTCACTATAGAAATCATTTCATTAATAGTCCATTCTCCCTTCTGAGTGTTGTAAGATGTTTTTAACACATCAAATTGAGGAGGAAGCGACTCCAGGGCTAGCCAGATCAAATAACTATCTCCCAGATCAACATTCATGCTCTTCAATCGACTATAATAATGCACTAATTTCATTATATGCTCCCGAACACCACTTACTCCATCATACACAGTCTTCTCCAATAAGGACAGAAAATGCCCTTTTTCAACTTTATCAAACTTAACATATTTTTCAGCCACTGAATTCAGGAACGTTTTTGCCTTCTGACTATCAGGAATACTTTGCCTAATGGTTTTATCCATAGTGTACTTTATCACCATCAAACAAACTCTATTAGAATGAGTCCATTTTTCATGATGAGCTCTTTGAGCAGGAGTTGACTCCTCATTGATCTCCAGTTCTTCTTCATGTAAAGCTAGATCAAGGTTAGAGACTGCCAGATACAGTTTCAAGGATTCCACCCAGTTCTCATGATTAGTCCCATTTAAAGTTTTCACAGAAGTCAGTTGCATAGGAACAGAAGCTGAGAAAAATTATTAAAATTTATGAAATTAATCACAAATTAACAATATTGCATGTTTGAACAATAATCATGCTTAAAATTTTCCTCTCAAAATATGCAACTATTTACAGTATAATGCTATGATACTTAGTACCGATGGGGTATAAGTATCATAATATAATACAAGAACTATATGCTAAAATCCTAAAACCTAACACCGATAGGGTATTTAAAATTTTTAGAAAATTAACATATAATCCTAACACTCATATTATCACCTACAAACCATATTAATAGAATTATACCGATAGGGTATAATTTCCATTAATATAGTACTCTCCTAATTATTAAATCATCATAACAATAATTTAATCAACAATATTACATAATATATATATCAAATAAAACATTACAAGAATTTTATGCAATTAACCCACGATAGGTGAGTTTAATTACATAAAATTTAAAGGCATAATATGAGCAATTATAATCTTTGTATAAATTTAAAAATAATTGCATATTAATGACAAAAATTGAGAAAATATGCATACGGTATATATTTCGTCCAGAAAAATTTCACACAACAGAATATTATACAAAGATTATACAGTAAAAAATTCGAGCCAAAATTTAATTAAATTAATACTCAAAATATTAAAACAAAAATTAATAAAAAATATTTTATTTCCAGAAAATTATAAAAATTATCAAAATTGGGCTCAGTGTAGCACAACCGTGTATATATAACATAAACCACAACCATATATATATACAACATAACATACGGAAGTATACATATATATAACATAAAACACAATCATGTAAAACACGGAAGTAAATATATATATATATGTGAGACGTTATAAATATATATATGTGAAGCATTTGAAGGTATGTATATATATATATATATATGAAAAGATGTTGAACATAATCACATATAGAAAACTGTTTCACCTCCTTCTTTGCCCGATTCAATTTTCGGGTTTCTTCATATTTTCGAAACAAATTCGGAAAAATTGTCAAAATTTAATCTCAATTCAAATTAACAACATACTAATTAAAATAAATAAGAAACAATAAATCTTAAAGTAATATTGCCATAATTTTATTTTGATGTATTATGGCCGAAGCATATAAGGAATTCATACTAGATAAAATAAAATATCAAAATATAATTTGTACAATTCGACTCATCAATATGGATTTTAGGCTCTGATACCAATTGTAAGAAAATTTTTAGGATTCACAAAATAATTTAATATTCATACAACCATAAATCCATAAAGAGGAGTACAATAATTGCACAAATAAAATAAAGAGTTTTCGAATTACCTGACTCTCCTGCTGTATCCATAATATCTGATTGTAGAATTGGTTGGATCACTGCCCACTCTTCCTCAGGTGAGTCTCAGAGAGAATATTTGGAATTACAAACTGCAATTTGATGGGAGACTGCAGCTCACCTTATAAGAAGGTGGATAGGGATCCTAACCCTAATCCAACTAGGATTAATTAGCCCATCACAATTAATCTAGAATAGGGTTTATGCACACACTTTAGAGTTTTAATATAACACAAAGTCTAGGCATTATTATTATATTAATGACATTGAATTAATTTAATTATATATTAAAATATGTTTAGTCCAATATTTTACATGCCCTTGATTACAGGAGACGTGAAACACATGGATCAAGATTTTTTTTTCTTTTTTTTTTGTGACTTTTGTGTTAGTCATTCTTTCATATTTACTAATATACTTTTCTGTTACTTTTTTTTTTACCTCTTTATTTTTTTCCTGTTCAGAATTGAAAAAGAAAAGAGATTCAGAAAAGAAAGATTTGATTTTTAATCTAATATCTGAGTTTCAAAGTGAAGAAATTAAAAGGCTAAGAAAAAGAGTTTTAATTATAATAAAATAAAATTTTTGGCTTAATTATTTTTAAAAATAAAAATTAAATTAAATTCTTTAATTATTTGTTTGAAAATTACAATATGTGTATTAATTATTCTACTTAAGAAAAATAATTATAATATTAATAATTATTGAAATCATAAAATTAATATTTCTAATAATAATTAATAAAATAATTAATACATGTTTCAAATTTTAAATAAAATTTTTTATGGCAAACACACAAAAAATTTACTTAAATTTTATCCCATTCCTGCACCCATTCAAAACCTTTCGTTACATTTTCTAAAATTAAAAAAGGGAGAGACGAAATAAAACAATGATATATTTTATGGTATAACTATTTTCAAACAAAAATTTTAAGTTTTCAATAAGGTGGTGTGATTTTAAAATATTCAAATAATGAGATGAAAAGTAAGTCCTTATAAATTACAGAAAATTTCTTTCAATGAATCGTATTGTACATATAATCTTTTATATTATGGAAGTATATGGATGACTCATTTTAATTTTATAATTATGCACTCAATTTTTTATATTAAATTTTCACCCACTAAATTTAATAAAACAATACAAATATTTATCATGTAATTAATTAATAATTCAAAATAAGAATTCATGTCTTAAAAATTCATATTTTTAAACATTTTTAATTTTTAGAATTCAAATTTTTGTTTCACACTCAAGATATCTTTGTACCTCTTTTACTAGATTAATTCCTATTCAGAATGGGATTAATAAATAATAAATCCTTTCCAACAAAAATATTTTTAAAGATCACATTAAAAATCTTTTGTCATCATACTTGATAAATTTTGGGACTCGGTCTCGTATCACCAAACACACCGATTATTACATTTGGCAATCAAAATGAATTGGATTGTGCGGAGTTTTTATGAAAGAGAAATCTGAAATTTTATGTAGTTATTATATTTAATTTATGTAAAATGAATACATTTTTATATTTGATTTATTACTTCTTTTTTATCCCTTATTATTTATCATATTTAATTGAATTCACATAAATAAAAAATAATTTTATTTATTTATTTTTAGTAAAATTTTCAAAATTATCCTTAATAAAAATTTGCTCTATATCTTGAAATTTGTAATTAGTTAGTTAAAAATAGAAAAAAAATATAATAGTTTGAAACATTAAAAAATGAATGTATAAAATAATAATATTTATTAATAAAAAAGGATAAAATAAAAAAATATTAAATACTTTATTAAAATTTTAAAACAACAAATAAAAAAGTAACCAAAAATTTAAAAGAAATATAACAGATGATAAAAGACTAAAAATTAAATACATCTTTTTAACAAAATATTATGCTTGCAACTCATTTTTTTTCTCTTCCATTCTTCTTCTTCTTCCTCCTTCCTTGCTTTTGTCCAAAACCTCATCTCCTTGCTTTTCAATTGTCTTCGTCAGTCACTCTCATATGCAAAAGGCTCCGTAATTCCTTCACCCTTTGTCAGATCTCCATCCAACCTTGGCTTCCAGCTCCTACTGTGCTATTGCTTTCTTTGATATGTGTATTAGAGTGAGGAAATGGTGAAAAGCGCAACCTAGATTGGCGTTTGTCGAAAGTTCTTGTTCCTTAAAGCAAGTCTTCTAAAACCTTTGCTCTTTGTTGAATTTTTTACAATTCCTTTTCTTTTTACCTTATTGAATCAAATAAATTTCTATAACGTAGAAATAATATAGAAATTATGAGGAGTATTTCGTAAAAATTTTATTTTCATTTATTTTTCCATGTGTTACTCATCTATTGATAGTAATATTGTTGTATACAACACAACAAAAGTGTATTTTTACCTTAGAAACCTCTTTCTTGTCCATTTCTTTTTTAATATAGATTTTTTTTAATTCAAAAGTCAGATTCTCATACGAGGGCAATTTTTTTTTTTTGGCTTCCAATAACTTAACCTTATAGAATATTTGCCAACAAAGATTTCCAGTGATCTACTTCAATTTATTGCTAAGAATCTTTAATTTGAATGATGTATAAATTTCTTTGTGAGTGTTGCCTTTTTCCATATTTTTTTTATTTCATTTCAATATTTCACATGTGTTTATAATATAATTATTAGTAAATTGTATTATAGTATCACGTGTTAGACTTTCTTTTAAAAAGGTACTAGTGCTGATTTTTACTTTAAATAGGTGCTGATTTTATAAATTATTAATATTATATTTCTAAAATACTCTTTTTTTAACCATGAAAAGACGATTATGAATTAGCAATTTCAAAAGGGTATAACTCCATAATTAGTTAATCAATTTTTGCAAATAACCACTTATTTTCATTTATCTTTTTATGATATTTTAACAGAAAATAAGAAAATTTAATTTCAGTAGTCTACTCAATTGGAAATACTTAGATTGAGTTCAAAATTTTGAACAACCATAACTTTGCGCTTAGTTGTCCAGTTGGGATAAATTTTATGTGAATTTCATATAACTTTTTGAAATTTACGTACTTGCATAACCCTTTTAGCATTTTACCTACTCTAGCTAGTGAAAAAAGTCAAAAAAGATGTTTTTCAATTTTTCTTCATTTTCTTATTATTTTGTCAACCTTGACCTCATTTTTCTCAATTTAAATTCATTCAAATTTCATATTAAAATTTTACTCTCCAATTCTTTTAGTGTATAGTAGTGTTATAATAACTTTCTTAATAATAAAACTATCAAAGAATAACATGTTATTATTTGCAGATCAAATACTAACATGTTACTATTTTAATTCCAAACAATTACATCAATAAAATTTTTTTAAATAAATGAATAAATCAACTCTCCTTAACAACCAAATTGCTAAATAGTATGTTATTATTTAGTCTCCAAATAATAATAAAAATTTAAAATAAATAAATAAATTAAGTCTTATTAACAATCAAATTATCAAAGAAGATGATGTTACTATTTAGTTTTTAAACAATAATATTAACTAAAAATTTTAAATAAATGGATAAATCAAGTCTCATTAATAATTAAATTATTAAATAATAACATGTTACTATTTTATTTCTAAAAAATAATACTTAAAAAAAATTTAAAATAAATGGATAAATCAAGTCTCATTAACAACCAAACTGTAAAAAAAAAGAATGTTATTGTTTTATTTTCAAATAGTAACGAAATAATAATATCGATAAAATAATAATATCAACTAAAAATTTAAAATAAATGGATAAATTAAGTCTCATTAATAACTAAATTGTCAGTTTCTAGATAGTAACATGTTACTATCTCATTTTTAAAAAGTAATATTAATAAAAAAATTTAAAATAAATAAATAAATTAAATTTTATTAACCATCAAACTATCAAAGAAGAGGAAGTTACTATTTGATTTACAGACAGTAACATCGATAAAAAATTTAAAATAAATAAATGATTCAAGTGTCATTAATAATCAAATTATTAAATAATAGCATATTACTGTTTGGTCTTCAGATAATAACATGTTATTATTTCATCTCCATATAGTATATTGTTTCATCAATAAAAAATCTTAAATAAATAGATAAATTAAGTTTCATTAATAATCAAACTGTCAAAGAAGAAGATATTTTCATTTTATCTCTAAATAATAACATCAATTAAAAATGTCAAATAAGTGAATAATTCAAGTCTCATTAACAATCAAATTGCTAAATAACAGCATATTACTATTTGGTCTTCAAACAACAACATAGTACTATTTCATCTCCAAACAATACATCGATAAAAAATTTAAAATAAATAGATAATTCAAGTCCTATTAATAATTAAATTGTTAAAGAAGATGATATTATTATTTTATCTTTAAATAGTAACATCCACTAAAAATTTAAAATAAATGAATAAATTAAGTCTCATTAATAACTAAATTGTCAAATAATATCATATTACTATTTAATCTTCAGATAGTAACATATTACTATTTTATTTCCAAACAGTAATATTAATAAAAAATTTAAAATAAATAAATAATTCAAATCTCATTAATAATTAAATTGTCAAATAATAGTATGTTAATGTTTAATCTTCAAACAGTAACATATTATTATTTTGTCTCTAACAGTAATATCGATAAAAAATTTAAAATAAATAAATAAATTAAGTCTCATTAATAACTAAACTGTTAAAAAAGAGGATATTACTGTTTCATCTTCAAATAGTAACATTGACTAAAAATTTAAAATAAATAGATAAATTAAGTCTCATTAATAATTAAATTGTCAAATAATAGTATGTTACTGTTTAATTTCTAAATAGTAATATATTACTGTTTCATCTCCAAATAATAATATCGATAAAAAAATAAAATAAATAGATAAATAAACTCTCATTAAAAATTAAATTATCAAATAATAATATGTTACTATTTGATCTTCAAACAGTAACATGTTATTATCTGTTCAGACAATAATATGTTACTGTTACTATTTAATTTTCAATAGTAATACATTAAGGATAATTATTTTTTTTTAAAAAAGGGCAAAAAAAGATTATCTTACAATTTAATATAAAATTTTATACCTCCAATTTCTTATTTATTTTTATTTTTTCTTAACTAAAAATTTATTTTAATCCCTAAAAAATTAATTTTTTATTAATTTTATTTATAATTAAAATTTTATATTAATTTAATTTTTATAAAATTAAAAATTTCTCAATTTTAATTTTTATAAATTTTTAATTTTTAATTTTTTATTTTTATAGGATTAAAAAAATTTTAATTTTAATATGTGACAACAAAAATTTTTATTTTTTTATTTTTATTCTTCTTGAAATACACTTTAAATATATCATTTTATCTTTTAAATTTTTTAATAAATTATTATTTATGGGTGAACTCAAATAAAAGAAAGTAAGTATATAACACTTTGTTATAATAAATTATAATAAATGATATCAGTTTAATTTTTTTCTATAATTATTCCAATAGTGCTATGGGTCCCAAAGTAAAAGCCTGAATTAATGTTTCGAAAATGTTCAATTCATTAGATTAACTTGCAAATGAGCCCTTCTTAATCATCAAAAGGCGCATGACTCTCTCTTTTTTCGTCGGGACACAAATTAACCTCTCAATGTCGGGTCTTATATCATTTTTCTAATTATTCTTACCGTAAAATAAAATAAAATAAAATTATGATTATGATACTCTTGTATTTTGCTGTACGTAACTTTGGCATCTAATGACGGGAAAAAAAAAAGGAAGATTCATCCCTTCGCCCACCAAAAGGAAAGAAGGAATGCATGGAATAGTTGATGTCCGCTTCTGCTAACGAGCAGCTTTTCTTTTCTCTTTAACGAGAATGAGAATTCACTGTAACACGGATTTGACATTTAGACCCAACCTAAGCTCTTTCTCCAGATTCTATAACGCTGATCCGATGGCACTTTTTCTTGTGGTTGTAGTAGCGTTCACTGCATGCTCTTGTTATAAATAAATAAATAAATAAATTGTTCTCCCCAAAGGGTAAGTGGGGGAACTTCCTTTTTGACTCTTTGGTTACGTTCCTCTCTTGTCTGTTTCCGTGTTTGCAACTGCTTCCACTCAGATTAAAGAAATTTTTTATCTTTATCAAGTACTGTATTTAAATTATTATTATTATTATTAGTAGTATTACGTGCACTGAGTTAATAAAAAAGAGCAGCGTGTAAATTATGAATTAACTTGTCCTCGTTGATGAACAGCAAAGAAGATAATGCATTTAATAATACCTCTTCGGAGAATCTGGTACGGCGAGAAGAACAAATGGCTTTTGATCTGGTAACTTTGAAAATTCGCTTGCCTCGCCGAAATATTAGACCAATGACTTGCCGCCTGCGAGCAAATGTCTTAAATTCGCTTGTTTGCATCATGACCTCAGCGGTTAGAGTTTGGATGCCAAGACTATAATGCAATCGATAATTTTTTAAATTTAAAATTGATTTATTTTTAGTATAAAAGTTAATAATTTTAATTAATAATAAGAATGTTTTAATCATTTTTAATGATGTAATAATATATAAATAAGTAATAATATAAAATTAATTTATATTAATAATAAATTAAATTTAAATCATAATTTTTATATAAAAGGAATTATAAGGAACACATATAATTATATTTAAATATATTGATTAATTAAGAATTTTCTTTAGTTAGATTCCAAAGGTTGCATATTCAATCTGTAAGTGAACAAATTAATTGACCCAGAATTGAAAGCATAAGGGATCATGATGAAAATGGGGGCAATCGCTGGTTAGAAATAATGCTTATGAATTTTACAATTAATGAATAATTAATAATCGTAAACCAATAAATATTGAACAACAATTTTTTTTTATATATAATTCATTAATTATGTAAGTAACACTACAATTCTTAAAGATCTAGAAACCCACGAATGTGTTCAGAACTCCCCAGTGGTATTTGAAGTTAAACCATTGAATACGGTTCAGAAATCAGATTTTTTAGGTTCAATGGTTGGGCAATGCTTTTTCATACGAATTGGAAAGTTTTGTGGGCTTTTACGAGAGTTAATCTTATAATGTTTATACAAAAACAAAATGTATATGCAAATTTTAACAAAATGCTTAAATTCCGTTATTTAAGTTATAAAAAAATTATAATTTTTTATTTTATAAAACTTACTATTGTTGATTAAAAAATTGCGAAGGTTTCAAGAATGTATAAAGGAAGAGCCCAAGTATAACCCAAAAACGTTAGAAGAAAGTATGACAAACAAGATCTCCAAAACGCAGTCCCCATATTTTCGTGAGTAGGTCCTTCTTTTGAGAGAAAATTGATGTTAAGGTCGTGATAAAACAATTACAGTTAATTAACAAAGTGTCGAAAATGGAAATGAAAGTATATTGGTTTTGGCAGATTTTATTTGTTAATAAAGTCGGAGTTTGAATTTTACAACAGTCCAAAGAGAAAAATATTCATTAATGATCCAATATTTGAAGCGGTTAACTTACTTGATGATTCATAGAAAATTTATAATTTAATAATAAATTATTTTTAACATATTTATTATAATATATGAATACATTATAATATAACATTAAGTTAAATTTATAATAAATTGATCTAAATTCAAAATTAAATTAATAATGTAAGAAAGTAATCTATTAATTCTTAGTTCTCAAAGTAATTATTTAATTTAATTATTCATAATAAAAATTATAATTAAATAATAAATTATTTTTAAATTATTATTTATTATAACAAGCTTTCATTGATGTAATAATATAAAATTAAGTTAAATCAATAATGAATTAATTTAAATTCAAAATTGTTTATCATTTAAAGGAAGAGAAAAGAAATCATTGCATATTGCAAATGTATCTTGATTGCAGATCAGAGACATGGGGCTGCCCTTGTTGACTATAAGCACAGTGGATTGTCAGCACGGTTTACCCGTGAAGGGCGGCAGCGGGCATTCACCGCTAACCAGATGCAGACTTAGCTCAAGCGTAATAATTTTACCAAACTGGCCGCACTGACCCGAAAAAGAGATCCAGACATTCACATTGTCTCTAACCATAGAACGGAATCCAGTTTTGTTCGGATAAAAACGAAAACAATATGAACAAGAGACGTTTTCGCCTTAAATTTATTTATTCATAAATAATTATTAATTGTAATATATATTAGATTGTTGGGAAAATTACACTCTATTAGCATATTTACATTTTTTTAAAATTCATTTGGAATTCTAAATGTTACAGTTCATTCATTCATATTTTTAAATATTAATATTTTATTCATTTAACTTATTTTTTAAACTTTAATAAAGATTCACGATTTTTATTTTTTAAAAATTTTAACTTAATTTAATATTTATTTAAAACTAATTGATTCTATAAAAACCTATCCAATACCTTTTATTCAATAATCATATACTGAATCGTAGCAAATAAATTTACAATAACATTAATTTTTTAGGTAATTTAATTTTAAGTTAAAATTTATAAAAATAAAGGTTATATGCAATAAATATAATTTTTTTATTAAAATATTAACTATTGAAAATATATATGAATGAATTACAATTCTTAAAATTATAAATAAATTGAGTAAAAAAATGAAATTATGGATAGTTAACGTAAATTTTTTTTAATTTTTTAATATTTAGAACCTTTAAATAAAAATTATTTACAAGAAAAAGTGAATTTTTTAATTACTTATATCTAAATATTATAATGAAATTATTTGTAAAAATAAAAAAAATCATGAGGAGCAGGGCCAGAGTGAGAGAGAATTTGTGGTATGAAATATATTTTTCTAGTTGGGTTTGATGCCCCCAATTCAACCTAAAAGGGTAAGACGCATGATGGCCTTCCTACCACTCCATCGTGTCATGGGGATGTGACTCTATTTGCGTTCGTATTATTTACTCTCGGATAAAGTTCCTTCAATGTACGTCAAGGTGGAAAGCATTTCCCTTCTTCATAATTTCAACATACCCCACAAACTTCATTATAATGCCACATTTACCCCCTAGATTATAAAAATAAGTATGATTGGGATGCTGTATCCTTTCTAAGAATATTAATTATGAAAATATTAAAATTTATTCTAAAAACTGTTTTGTTATTCTCACTTTCACTTTTAGATTGTTTTTAAAAAAATTACACTATAAACCACACTATTTGTCAAAAAAAAGGACGAGATTTTTATAACTAAAATGTGAAGAAGTAGAATTATTGATTTTAAAGTTATGACACACTAATAACCGATTAGAAAGGTTAAGTATAAATCATTGAAGGCAAACTTTATTAATTTTAGCTTAAAGTGAGCGTTAATGTGTAATTATTGTGATTAATCTGTTTCTTATATACAATTCCGTCAAAAATAAAAAGGGAAGGAAAGAAAAATTAGTATTAAAAAAATAATATTAATTTATTTCTTTTTTTTCATTACTGTACAATTTATAAATATATAAATTTTTTATCTATTGAAAAGTAGTGTATCATCAACGATTTTTTAAGGATAATGAGGTCTCTTGGTCGTGGCGTTAAAATCATCTTTCTACCTTCCCCCTGCTGGTTGTACCATCAATTCCTGAGCTTTCATTTTCTAATTCCATAATCGTTTTCTTCAATATGTATTACTTTGAGTTAGAGAAAGTCCAAGTAATTCCCCTTCATTTACAGGGGTTTGAATTCTGTGATGATTATATTATATTATATTATAAATGGGATATAGGCAATTAGACAATGTAATTTATGCAGTACTGAAATGAAATAAAATTTAGCTAATAAAATCATATTAACAATTTCTTTTTCTAAATTTCTTCGGAATAAGACAACTCGTTCATTTATTTCTTACTATACTTGATTTATTACATACTCCTTAATTATAAATAAATTAAAAATTATGATATGAGGAAGAAGGATTAAGGTAACTAGTAATTTCAGGTAAATTAAGAATTTTGTGTGTGATTATGAAATAAAGTAGAGTTGATGAAAATAAGAGTGTAGGAATATGATTTGGATGAAATTTATTGGGAAAAAAATTGTTATAATTTTCAGGTGTAAAATTATATATTAATATAAATGAGTATATGAGTATGGAAGTAATGTAGGAGCATCTTTTCAAAAATGTTCCTAAAGCTTTATTTTTTCCTTTTGAGCCCTAAAAACCCTCACCCCTCTCATTTCTTCATTTTCTTCCACACTCTCTAGCCAATCCTCTCACTACTTCGTTAACTAAGTAAAGGAGACTTCAAATCTTCTTAATTTTCTTATTTAATTGAGGTAAGAATAATGTTTTTATCAAGAATTCCTCCTATTTCTTCTTGGTGGATAAAGGATTTGAAGTTTGTTTGATTTTATTGAGCATTTTAAACCATAACTCTAGAAATCATAGATTTTGATGTGGTTAGGGTTGAAAGATCTTCAAATTTTTCTTCTAACATCCTCTTCCATATAAGGTGAGTGGACAATATAGCTAAATTTATAGATTTTGAGGTTATATGAAGATATATGCGAAATATGATTTGATTTGTGATTTTGATTAATTTTGATGTTATGGAAGTAATGGATGATGGAAAGAGGTGATATAAGATATTAGATAAGTATATTGATAATCATACTTGGGTTTGATGTGCATTATATGTGTTTATGAGGTGTTTTGGATTGGTTGTACAGTGAAAATTTCGTAGAAATTCAAGTTTTTCATATATGAATTGATTCTGGGGGTTCAAAGACAAAACTAGGCTTCAAAATCAAGTCACCAAGCGATTCAAGGCTTCTAAGGGTCGATGAATTAATTCACCAATCGATTCCAAGGGTCCAGAGGCAAAAACTGGGTTGATGAATCGATTCACCAATCGATTCATTGACCACAAAATTTTATCTCAATTTTAAAGGGGTATAATTCCTTCATTTTATGTTCGTTTTAAACAAACCATATATCGTTTTAAAGGTAATCAAGTCTAGTTTCAAATGAAATTAGTTTTAAATCAAAATCACATATATATTTTGAGATATAGTGAGCAAAGGTCATGAACTCTGAATTTCAAAAAAGAGCATTTTTATATTTATCTTCAAGAAGATATAACTTTTTCAAAACTTAGTCGATTTGGACAAATAAGACGGCTATGGAAAGGTGATTGAACCTACTTTCATATGAAAAGAGTTTCATATATAATACATTTATAGTTTATGAGTTATCCCTAAGACATCACTCATAGGTTAGAATTATGGTCATTATATAATCCATTTTCAATCTGTTTTATGTTTCCATACCTCATAATGGCCAAACATGAACATTTAGTCTATAAGCAGTAAAAGTATAGTGATTTATGATAAAATAAAGCATGGGAGCTATGATATGTGTAAATGCTTGTGGCCATACAATAGGGTGTGACGATGTTGATGGATATTATAACGTATATTGAATTGAATTATGATTGTACTGAATAAAGCTTGAGTTCTAATGTTTAAATTTTATTGAGAACCATGCCACGAGTGGCATTAAAGGCGAGAAATATAATGTAGGCAATGATGTGAATATCAGATGAGAAATTTCTGATAATAAAGCGGGTAAGGTATAAGGTTGGTCCGAGAGTAACAAGGATGGAATAGGCGGGTAGGGTATAAGGTTGACCCAGGAGTCAAAAGGAAGATGATTATATTTTATTTACTATTTTTCCATTCAATGAAGCATGATGTTGAGTGTATTTATTATGAGTATTGTTATATGATATACTAAACATGAAATGAGTGTGTGATAATCTTAATGTTGATGGCTCTTGCTTATTAATATATTTGATCATAATATAATTTTGTTGAGGAAGGACAATATGGTGGGCAAGCTATTGTACATTGTTGTTATTCTTATAAATTATCTACTCACCGAGCCCCGGACTTATTTCTCTATACTTTATTTTATAGATTTACAGGTTGAGCCTTCACTTCTACCTCCTCAGAGTTAAAGTTCAGGGGAAACTCGTTGATGGTATTTTAGTAGCATAAACTCATGTAGATAGAAGTATATTTTAGGCCTCTTATCTGTCATAGAGTTAGATTAATAGAATATTAAATCATTTTTTTAGGAGTTAGTTAGGCTTATTTATCCTCATTCTAGGAGGATTATAAGCATTTCTAACTTTCATATCTTTTGTAAAATTTTTTATGAATGCTATCTTTGGAATACTATTTTCTTCTATATATGTTTCACTTGTGGTAGGTTAGCTTTAAGTTAAGTATATGCAAATAGGCTAGTGGAAATTGGTAAAAAGGATTTTACATCGATTACAATCGAGTTTGGATTATAATAGGATTAAGTTAAAAGGAAAATTAAAAAAAATAACATTACTATTTTTCCTCTAAAATTGTAAAGTGTTGATATTGGTTAATATTAAAGTTATAGTTTTATTTTTGAATACAATTCATACATACAATTTTATCTATTTATACAGATTTTCATAAATAATTTTATCTTTAAATAATGTAATTAAAAAAATAAAATTATATATATAAATTATTATTAAAAATATTTTAATTTTATATAATTCAATAATTATTTTATTGACGAATTAGAAAAAAAAATTCCCGGGGACAAGTAAAAGGTTCTTTGCGTGCAAGCTAGTGCGGTCAAAGCCGAATTTTAATTTTTTGACTATGTTCATAGATACACAATTTACACAAACACAGCATATTAAGAAGGAATAAAGCATATTAAGACCCCCAGACAACCTTTTTATCATTATTCTGAAATCTAGCAGGCTTGCCCTGTACCTCAATCATCCCACTAATTAGATCTGAGCAATTTCAGCAACATTCTTGCCTTTGTTTTTGTCCTGTTGCTGCATTGGCTCTGCAGAAGTAACAGCAGCTGAGTCAGAATTCCTGCACCAATTGCTTCCCTTCTTACACTTTCAAATTCACCGCACAGAATCAAAAGTGAACCAACTGCACTCTCACTGCAATCTTGATCACACACCCTGAAAACCATCTTCACCAAAAACTCAATACCATTTTGGTTATTAATCACTGCCTCTTTGCCACTCTCTATTGTCAACAGTTTCTCTAATACTCCCATTGCCAGTGGACCCAACGTCCTATTTTCTCGTCTTTCTGATGCTGATATGTATCTTATGATTCCATCTATTGTTCCTGCTCTTACCAGATTTTCTCTGTTCGGTTCCAAACGGGATAGTGCTGATATGGCTTTGATTCCAGCCTTGATATCCTCAGAATTTCGGTGAACAAGAAGAACAATTTCATGAACTAGTTTGTGAGAGTTTCCGAAAACACAACAGAGTTCTTCTGTTTCTGATGATGAAGATGTTGAATCTATAAGATGGCACAAACTTGTCTTGATTATGTCTGAGCCATATTCAAATAATAGATGAAACTTGGCTAACTTAGATTCTTCTTTGAGCATATTTAGAGGCTCCAAACTGACGAGAGGAAGCAATTTAAGAATACAAAAAAGTGCGAGCTCAATAAATTCCATATTGATAATGTCCTTAGAGATTTGAGCCTCTTCTCTTCCTCCAAAAACTAGCTCCAACAATAAAGGCAAGAACCCTAATTGGAGGAAATAAGATTTCCTGAAAGAACAATATTCATCTGATAGAACTCTGATTTTCTCAAGTGCTTGGAACTTGTTCTCCAAGGTGGATTCCTGAGATTCAAGGCTGTGTTTTAAAGCAGCCAAGGAATCAATTGCAGAAGAATTACCATTACCACTAAGGTCAAATTGGGGACCCAGTTGAAGCCACTGATCGATTAAATGGCGTAATGTGTGATTAGGAACAATGGATAAATCATGAAGCTTCTGCATTGTGACAGGGCACGTGAGATTACCTGCTGCCAGCCATTTTTCAATGCTTGCGCGATCATAGGTTTGGCCTGTGCACAAAGTGACTGGGTCTTCGAACAAGTCTAGAGTGATTGGGCATCTGAATAAGTGAGGAATTGTCATTTCGGATTCGTTCATGGAAGAAATTATACTAAAGATTTTTTAAAAGACACAGAGAAGAAACTAGTTTTTTTCTTTTATATCAAATGGAAGTGGGTTCTCGAGATATGATGTTGTACAGATTAAAGTCTAAGACTTTGGGTGCGAGTTATGAAAGACGGACATTTTCAAGGCACCAACACCAAAACGTTAATGCCATAGGGATAGGGTAAAAAAGTAGCAAGCTTTTTTTCTCTTTTGGTGTCAGTTCAAAGCCTTTAGATTGCAGAAGAATGACAAGAGGTTGAACGTAGACTCAGACTGATGAATGGATGGGAGGATTGAGAAATGGACCATAAAGAGAATTGCATCCGGAAGAAGAGGAAGTGATGGATGGATGGACGGATGGGCAAAGAAGGAAAGCTAGAAAGTTGAGAACTCAGATGAATTCCAAATTGGCAGCAGAAGAAGGGAAGGGAGAAGTGGAGTTTGAGAGGGCAGGAGTTCAGTTCTTCCTGACAGACAAGACATTGGGGGAAAAGAGAGATCAAAAGTGCAATCTTTGTTGGAAAAAAAACACTAGAGAGGGCCAAATACAGGCCTTATCATAGTGAAAGGGCTGAGAGATTGCAACTAATAATATAGAATAATTGTGGAAAATGGTCCCCAGCTCCATAGGTCCATGTCAATCCAGTCAAACTGACCCACCAAAAGGAGAAATAATTGTTTTTGTCTTTGAAGTTTGAATCCATCTATGACTGGAGGAAGGTTAAGAAAGAAAACTGCGATCGGCTGGCAGAGTAAGAGAGATGGACATGAGAAAGAATATAATAATAAAAATTTCTGGAATACAAATCGATTACATGTGGTTCTTTTAAATAGAATATTTTATTTTGTCACTCTAATATATTAAATAACAAATTTTAAATTAATAATTTTATCTTATTTAAGATTAAAAAATTTGATAGATTTTTAACAAGATTCCAAGCTAGCAAACACCGGAAGAAAGATTAATGAAATCTACCGGATTATGTAACAAGAGCGCAAAATTACATCATTCATCCAGAGCATGAAAATAATTTTAGCATCACATTATTGATTAATTTTTTCTCAATGATTATTAATTTCGAACATCATTAGAGTTATGTATACTCATTAACATTTTCATTCTTCCATTTGAGAAAAAATTATTAGTATGGACGAGATGTAATTCAATTTATATATTAAAAAGAGTAAAGTAAAATATTATATTTGAAGAAAGATTATGCAATTAATTTGTATATTAGGTTTCATTTATTTCATAGAAAAGTATTTTTCTGTAAAATATAGTTATAAAATATTAAAATAGGAGAAAGGATTTTACTTATTTAATATTAAATATGAAAAATTTGAGGAAAGTAAATTCTCTTATTTTAAAAAAAATTACTTTCTTCTATTTTCAAACTTTTAGATATCATTTTTTTAAGTTATTAATATAAATGATATATTACTTATTTATTAATACATATGTAAGTGATATTTTTCTATAAAAATATTTTTCAATAAAACAAATGGAGATTAGGAATTAAAATTATAATTAAATCTAAAAATTTTAGACAAATGATCTGTTTTACGTAATTTATTAATTTCTTCAATAAGTTATAAGTTAATATTTAGAAGTATTTCAGTCACTAATTTATCAAAAAAATAATCTATAATTTGATAAGTTATCTTAAGTAATTTATAATTTATAAGTTATTATATTTTAAAATTTTTTAAATCTATCTTTATTCTTTTTATTAATTTACAATCAATACTCTTCAGAACATAAACTTAAATTGTTATAAAATATAATTGATTTAATTTTAATATAACTATATTCTAATTTTAAAGTATAAACATATAAAATATATAAATATATAATATCATAAAATATAATTAAATATTATAATTATAAGTAATTATATTTTAAGTAATTATAATTCTATTATAAATAATAAAATAAAAATAAATGTATAAATTCATAAAATATAATTAAACATTACATATTATATTTTTATTCTTGAACATATTAAATGTTTTAATATAATTTAATTTTTAGATGAAAATAAATTATTTTAATTATATATATATTTTTATTAATATGTCCTTTTATATTATTTTATTATTTTAATTGATTTATTATTTATTTTTATGAAATATTTTTTATACAATTAACTAATGTACTAACTATAAGTTAACTAATCAATTATTAATTAACTTATTATTTATTAATTAATTTATTAATTATTTATGTGAAATAAAAGTAAAGTTATAACTCTTGAGAAAAAAATTGATATAGCAATAAAATTATAAGAGAGAAAGAGTAAGTGCTTGGTTTAAGAGAATTGGGAGAATTTAATGATAGTAATAAGATTAAATTCACAATAGATCAATACGAGAAGGGAGGCAAAGACTGCATAAAATTTGAAAGTCATGCCCTTTTGCAAAAGAAAAAACAGTGTAAAATAGATTCATCATGCAAGTGAATCGATCTTAGTGCCCATGAGAAAGAAGCAAGAATGTGGGAACTCAAGTTGCATGAAATGAAAGGAATATGCTATCTTGCATTTTCTTCTGTCTCTGCCCACATCGCTAGCTACCCTTGCTCTAATTCATAGCGCATGCAATGAGAGAGAATCTTTGATTCAACCATTAATTAATTATGGTAGAAATAAAAATAGCTGCCACATTAATGGCCCCCCAAATCCACAAATAGATCTTTGACAAGGATTATCGCACGTTGTCATATTATTAACCCAAATAACAATGGCACCCCACCACATCATCTCAACTCAATTCACCCCATGTGCCCCCCCTTTTTTTTTCTTCCAAAGGATCCATACTATCACCATATATTTACCAGAGTGGGTTAAAGAGGATTAGCTTTAATTTGGATGAACTGTTTCCAATATGTAACTATCTAATAATTTTTCCTTATGAAAATTTAAAACAAGGTTGCAAAGCTTCTTCCATGAGAAAAGAACCAAGCTGCGCCAGAGAAGTTGTCTGTCATCTGTTATGGGGAGGTTTTGTAGAGGAACAAGACTCACAATAAATTGGATTCCGTGAATTCCATCTATCCTTTCCAATTCTCTTCTCTTAAAATAATTTTTTTTTTCTTATACCAAGAGTAAGATAATATTTTCTTCTGTTATGGAGTATTTAAAAATTTCTCTATTATGTTAATAATTAAATGAGAAATTATGTTGCACGAGTCTGAAAGTTCTAGAAAAACACCAATTTTCCGATTATGCCGGCGCTGGATTTCCAGTGTGAGGATTTTCTATGGAGCTTATCCAAATGCTTTAAAAATCAATGGAATATGGATTTTGAACCTCTTCGACGACGACTGCAACAGTATGAAGACTACCTAACTTGCACGCACGGATGAATAACCAAACTGTATTATGTGCATGCATCATATATACGGCTATATGTGTTCAGAGTATGAGTTGCGTGCTGAAACTTGAACCTAAAATTTCATAATTCAGTTATACTTTAGAAATATTTGGGAATTAGCTATTTAGGTAGTTTTAACTTGTGATTAAAATCACCTAATTAATAATTAGTTAAATGAATCAATTGATGGTCTTTCAAATCGTCATTTTTCAAAAAGTTAGAAAGAGTAGCATTTCAAAATTAGATTATCCTAGAAATAATTAAAATACTCTTGATTAATTTTTATATTTTATCTTCCTAAAAAATATATTAATATATAATATTTATTCTTATATAAAAATTAAATAATTATAATTATTTATTTTTTAAAATTTTATTAATTATAAGAATTATATTAATTTAATTTAAAAAATATTTAATATATAATAAATTATAATGAAATTTTATTTACAAGAAAATTTAATCTACTAAATAATATATATTATTAAAATAAAAATAAATAAATAACTTATAAAATATATTCATGTCATTATATACTATTTTATATATAAACAACTAATCATAAATAGTTTATTTTATCAAATATTTTTATTTAAATAATTAATGCAATCAGTTGATCAAATTAGCTATTAACTATTAGTTAACTACTAATATAATTAGTTAATTTTAAACAAAGCCTTTATTCTAGGTTTTGTTTCTTTCTTTTTGTGAGAATAGAATTACAAAATATTAAAATAATAAAAAATATTTATAAACTATTTAAATGATAGAAAATAATTTATGTATAATATAAAATATTGAAAATTTGATGAAAGATAATTTTTAAAAAAAATTATTTCTTCTATTATCATTATTCTAAATATTATATTTTTAATCACAAATTATAAATGTATATACTAATCCTTTATTTATATAAAGAAATAATTTTTTTACAAAAAATATATTCTCAAAAATAAAAGGAGCCAAATTTCTTTTACATATCCCTTGTGATCTTACTATCATTTTTTCCTTCTTCTTTGTTTACTTTCTATTGTCTTTATTTTAATGGGTAAAAACCTTTAATTGATTATCATAGTTTGGATCTCCGTTTGGTCGAGATATAAACAGAGTATCAATATTTTTTTTTATTAATCAAACATTAAAGTTGGATCTATCTAAAAGTGTATATGGATCAAGTTGCATGAGTTTCGACTTAATTTAATAAGTCAAATTGTATAAAATTTAAAGTTTGAATTCGGCCCGACCAATTTAGTTTTTTAAAAAAATTGATCTAATCGAATTCAATTTTTTAATTGCATAGCCCAAAATTTTAGTCCGATAGCCAATTAAATTTTTTTATTTTTTTAATTAAAAATAAATTTTTAAAATAAAAAATATGTATTTAAAGAATATAATATTTAAATATATAAAATATTTAATTATTTTAAATTAAATTTTTATATTAAAAATAATTAATATATAATTATATTATTAAAAATAAATTAATATAATCGAATTGGTTAATGATCCACCTCTTTTTATCTTGATTTAAGTAGGCCGTTTAACAATCGGACTACTTAGAAAAAAAATCCAATGAGCAAGTTGAAACTAAATGATCATATACACCTCTAAATCCGTTAGGAGTTTTTTAATTATAGTGCATACGTAACGCAGCAATAATACGATGAGTTGTGGAAAGTATGACTTGAACAAAGATCATGAACAGTTGCTAACTGCATAATCAAAGAAAAAGCTAAACTATTACCGTGCGTTTGGATGCAGAATTTTAAAGAGGGAATGTAATCTTACAAGGTATTTAAAACACCACAAGACAGATTAAATTGTTTGAATAATTAAATCTAAAATTATGTGAATTTTAAGAAAGTATTTTAGCAGTTAAGAATGAGGAATTTCAAATAACTTGTTTCTGGTGAAATTCTAAAATTCCTTCGATTAAAATCAAGCGCTTCTTCTCCTTTAACCCCAGCTGTCAACCGCGCGCTGTAGCGGCAGAGGCAGGACTTAAAAGTGGGAAGTAATGTTTTAGTGGGTAAAATTCAAATATTAATAGGAATATTTTAAATAATATATATAATTTTATATAAATTTTTTTAAAAAAATTAATAAGAGTACACACTTAACATAAAATGCATATAATTTCGTCAGTACACCAACATCTCTCCTATACTTTGTTTTCCCCTTTTTTTTCTCTTTTTGACGACTATACACAAAATTTAAAATCATACTCAGGTTTTGATTATTTCATTAAAAAGTATTTTTTTATAAAAAATTATTTTTATATTTATTAATGAAGGAGTAATATGTTATTTATATTAATGATTAAAAAATAATATTTAAAAATTAAAAAAAAAAGAAAAGTATTTTTTTAAATAAATAATTATTTAAAATAAATAAAATATTTCTATTTTAATATTTTATAATTATATTTTATAAAAAAATATTTTTTAATGAAATAAATAAAGCCTAAAATACATGTAATTCCATGGCCCCGTAAACACCTCTCTTATCCATTTTTTCCCCTTTTGTTTCTCGTTATGCTGACTAAACACGAAACTTAAGGCCACTTTGGAGCACCCCTGTAACTTTCCCTGAAGTGCTAGTTTGCCCTCAAATAGTGCCTTCCTCCGCGGAGGTGGTCCTCAGTCACGTTGGATGACCCGCCATCCCAGCAAATCACATGAGCCCCTCTTGTCGTAATTTCAACTTGGTGTCGCGGCTACAATTGCTGTTTCTAATAAGCATCTGATGTGGCAGTTCCTTATTGGCTGGTAATAAAAAATATTATTTGAACATAAATATAACCTATTTTCACCTATATTTTCACGCAAGATAATTAGATCTCATTATAAATCCCAAAACAAAATAGGAGCAATCATCGACCAGTTAATAACAGTTAAAATTATTTTCTAATTGATCGTTCATAATTGATAAATATTTTTTTAATTGAAATTAATTGATTGTATAATATTAATCGAATTTAGTTGATAAATTTGATTTCAATAAGTTAAATTTGGTTCAAGTCGATTTAAATTTTAAATTTTTTTAAATGCCCAAATAAATTAGTTCAATAGTTAAAATTAGGCTATAAACATATGTTAACATTATAATTTTATTAATATAACTATAAAAAGAAATAATTAAGTATTAAATTACAAAAATACTCAACGAAACTTTAAATATAAATTTTTAACTACAAAAATTAATATATATTTCAATTAATATCGATTAACTGCATATTATTTCAATTAAGAATTTTTATCTACAATTAATCGACTGTAAAAAATTTGTAATTTTTTTTTATTTTTAACTAATAATAATATATTAATCATTCTTAATCGACCAAATTCGAATTCGATTGATCGGTTTAGAATGGTTTGAAAATATTTAATCATCCCTAAAACAAACTATGCACGTGTGAAAAAAAATTGATGTTCAATATATTCTATTTTTACTTATATGTTCGCACAAAATAATTAGATCTCGTTATAAATCTCACAAAATCAAAGACAATTTCAAATTTGTTTGGGTTTTGTTTTATATTTGAGTTATCCATCAAAAATATCAGATATATCATATTAAAAAAAAAAGCACCATGTACAAATAATTCTCGTTCCTGTTTGAGCAATTTTGTTCTCTTATCATATTTTGGTCTAGTTAATATTTTATTTATTTTTTTGTTGGATATGAATATAATAATGCAGCATAAAATTATATTAATAAACAATCAAATGAAATATTTACCGTATCTAATAAGAAAATTAATATCATAAATAAAGTAGTATTTTTTTTATCAAACATTTGTTATGTAGAAAATGAAATTATATAATGGATAAAAGTATCATTTTAGAGTGTGTGAAGTAAAAGGAATGAAAATTTTTTCAAACCACAAATTATCCAAACAAATACTTCTTGAAAATGAAGGAATTGAAATGAAGTCAATTTAAATCCAAACATTTTAAATCTTTTGAAAATTTTAAATTTTCCACCCAAACACAACCTAGATTTTTATGCAAAAGAAACCAATTTTCCTATAATTTTTTAAAGCCTCTGTAAGATATCCAACCCTTTCTCTAATTTAACATCGCTGTCGCGTGAGTGGGCAAGAAAGCCAACTTGCTCAAATGTTCCCCAAACAATAGGTAAGTTTGGCCGAAATAAAATGAAACGGAACAGAGAAAGAGACCAAACAAGAAAGGGACAAAGAGAAGGTCACCAGGTTCATACTAAGTTTAATGCGACGAAGACTTGGGCCTTTGAACACTATTTTGTCTGCCATCGAAAATTTTCAAGAGCCACATATTGCCATTTAATGGTGGTGATCTTTCCAACATTTCAACTAAATCCCAATTAATTTTACACAGATCTCAAAGAGTTCTAAGTTTACAAGCTATGAACAGCAGATTTGAATGTGCATGATATATGCATGTCTTTTTTTTATGTTGATTGATACATGCATGTTTGTCCAAAACAAAACCATTTGAAATTCCATGACAATCACAATAATTTAACACGCTATTTTTTTTGGCCCCACATATCCGACGGCTTAGAATGTGCCACGTCACCCCGGGTTTGAAACCGGGACGGGTTTGAAACCTCCCGGGGTGCCGTAGTATTCCCCTAATGTTGATTCATTTTAAACCCCATTTTGAACAGGCATGACTATTTTAATTAAAATAATATTAAGTGTGTATTTAAGAGGCATGACATGAACTTTGGGTTGTGTTAATAATAATAGCTAGTTTGTACACTTTATTTAGTCCACTCTAAGCTAGACTATTTAAAAAAATTTCTTGTTTAACTTTTATATTTTATAACAAATCAACTTCAGGCCAACACTTTTAATAGCACAACAACATTTAATATTATCTTAAGAATTTTATTCATCATTATATTTGAAATTATATATATATATGTGTGTGTGTGTGTGTGTGTTAATATTATCACTCATTGTTATATATGTTAGAAGTATGAATTAAAATTTTTAAAATATATAATTTATCATAACAAAATTATAAGCGTACCTGGAGTATAATTTGATGAGGTCATAATTGATCTGAATGATGATGAGTAGAATTGCAACCTATTTCGCCATTTAGATTATCCAGATAGAGATAGAGAAAGGGAGAGAAAATTTTAGGAGTATGAAAATTCTTATTTTTCCAGTATCAAAATAATAACTCTGATCTCTTTATTTAAGGTCAGACTTGTGATATGAAACTAATGACCATTAAAAGATTGTAGGTTGGGATCTCTACCCATATGGCGTTATGCATGATCTAATATATCATGGATCATACACATTAAATTAAAGCCTGATTTATTCTATACTTAATGTTAAAATATAAAACTAATTATTTAAATAAATATTTTATTAATTAATGCTAATTCACATAATATTAATAATAAAATTAATTATTTTATTTTAAAATATAACAATCTTCCACTTGGATAGAATTAATTAATTATATGGAATAATTAAAATATCAATAATTACGCAATTAGTTATACATTAAGTTATAAATTTAATTTAAAAAATGAGAGTACATAAAATCACTTAATCTAATAAGGAGTCAAGTGATATAATATCTCATAATCTAAAAAGAACAGAATAAAGTTTAGTCTTTCAATTACAGCTCAAAAGAGAAACAACTCAAAATCATTGAATCTGATAGGGAAACAAATGATTTATATATATATGTATAATATATATTATCAATGTCTCAATATCCAAACTTAGCAACGATTATATAAGTGGAATGAGACCATATAGAATCACTGAATCTAATAGGGAGACAAGTGATGTAAAATTAATGTTTCATAATCCCAATAGAACTAGATATATATAAAGTTAGTCTTTTGACCACAGCTCATAAGAGAAACAACTCAAAATCATTGAATCCGATAGGGAAACAAATGATTTATATATATGTATAAAATATATCACCAATATTTTAATATAAGTAATTACTGGTCACAGACATTAATAAAATAAAACAAGCATATCTCAGACTCCCACTAAACTAAGGTTTCATCAAAAGATCTAACAAGACCCATATGAGTTACTTGATTTTAAAATACTCCTATAGGTAACCTTAAATCAATGAACCCCTAGCATGTCTCCACTAAGGCTGTGTTTAATGTGAGTCCGAGATTCAACAATCTTCTATCTTTAATGAACAGAAGTTCAACATCAAAAATATTTAATATGACTAAAATTCCTATTATTTTGAGAGAAGCACATAGTAGGAGAATTATCGCAATAAAATTTGGTAAAGGTCATGATATAGAATCAACTAATTACATACCAGATATCAACTTCCTCAATCATATAGCCTAACAAGTGGCCTCATAATATGCGATAAACTCTACTTCCATAGTTGAGGTAGTTATGAGTGTTTGTTTAACACTTTTCCATAAAACAGCTCCTCTAAACATCATAAAGATATATCCAGATGTTGACTTATGATCATATATGTATTAAGTATAATCAGAATTTAAATAATTAATATCCTCAAGTAAATAAGATCATCTATAAGTTAACATATGATTCTTGGTATTTAAAGATACTTCATTTCTTTCTTAGCCGCTTTTTAATGATCCATCCTAGGATCACTTGAGTATCTTCCAAGCACACTAATAGCAAAAGTTATATCTAAAAAAATGTAGATCTGTGCATTCATAAGATTATTAATAGCGAAAGCGTAAAGAATCTTATCCATTTCAGCCCTTTCAATATCAACTTAAAGGCATTATAATTGAGACAATATATCGTCTTTTTAAATAAGCGTTGGATTAAACGCACAGGTATCCATTTTAAATCTTTCAAGCATCCATTCAATCAAATTGGCTTGATACAAACCTAAAATACTATAAGTTCTATCATGATGGATCTAAATTTCAAAATAAAAGATGTTTTGTCAAAGACCAAAATGACATGATGCATTTTGACTCATCTAAATTAATTGAGTTTCTAGCCAACAAAATGTCATCAACATAAAGCACTAAGATGATAAAATTACCTTAACAAATTTATTAAAATTCCTACATATACACAATATAGTCATATGGTATTGCAAGTCTCTAAACCTTTTAAGTTCATCTAAACTTAATGGCTAGCTAATTAGGTTCTTTAACATGAGAATCTTTATTTATGAACTGGACTATCAACATTATTTCCTCTAGTGGTGAGGGAATCAAAATAGGTATAGGCAGAATGGTGATCTTGTCACATAAATTGATAGCCCTAAGCATCGAACTTTCACTATCCAAGTTATCCTTAAAAATAAAATGTCTGATCAAACTTGATTATTTTGGTACTATAAATGGGATAATAAAATCTATAATCTCTTGATTCAATTTAGTACTTAATGAAGAACCTACTGATTGTTCTAGAGTTTAATTTCTTTAACTAGGGATTATATAGTCTCATCTCTACTTTACAACCCTATACTTAAAAGTCTCAAAAATATGAGAAATGTAAGTCCAACAACATAGCTTTGTTTTACCAATATTTCTAATCTCTCTTTAAAAAAAATGGCCTAAATGTCAATCCCATAAATGGAAGAATTCTTACTCATTCTAGGACATTTATGCCTAATCACAACATTGATGGGAATATCAGAAGATACAATAGAATAATCTTTCAAATTCAGATGATATAGACCATTTTGTAAAGTGGCAGCACCAACAATAGCAGAATTAGAATAAATCTTAATCTTTCCACTCCTTTGCCAAAAGGAATAACCACAATTGTCCAAAACAAAACTAGAAATCAAATTCCTTTTGGCAGAAGGCACATAAACGATATTATTCAGATCTAAAATGTGTCCAAAGGATAAACACAAAAAAATTGATCCTATGTATTGAACTTCAACTTTACTTCCTACTACTCCCAAGATAGTTTTCTCTTTCTTATTTGAAATCTGTCAGTTCTTAAATCCTTTTAAAGTATTTGTAACATAAAAAGTTGCATCAGAATCCAACCACCAAAATTTAGAAGATGTTTCAAGATTATTGGATTTAAAAATACTTTAAAGCTAGAGGGGTAAAAAAAATGGAATTGTTCCTTCTTTCTCATGCTTATTCTTAAATTTCTCTCTAACAACTTTCATGTATTCTACAACAGTGTTCTTATCTGGGATACTCTTTCTAATTCCTTTCTCAATTGTGAACTTAATTACTACTAAACAAATCCAATTCAACTCATATCATTATTTGTAATAGGTCTTATCTGCAGCACTAGACTCAGATAAGAGATCAGCTGGCTTCGATTTTCTAAGAGCCAAATCCTCCTTAGAGATTGTCAGGTACATGTTCAAAGACTCTTTCTATTCATCAAAGTTTGTTCCATTAAGAATCCTTACCACAGATAGTTGTTGAAAAGCAGAGATTGATGTAAAAGGATTGGAAAATTATTAATTATGCATGCATAACATAATTATAACACAAGACTCCTAATTAAACAAATCAATCAAACAACTATATAACAAGGTAGTATCAAAATTACATGTACCATATGACTTAGCTTGTATAAGAGTCTACATAAGAATGTAATCAATATAGCCATACCGATAGGGTACAAAAAATATTAAAATATTATAATTACTGCATGCCTATTTTAAGGAGTCTTAATCCTAAAATTATATTAACAATGTCACACTGATAGAGTGTATCCATCATTAATACAATATGCTCTTAGATATTCTAGAAAGATAATATTTTATATAAAATAGTCTTATTATATCACTAATCTATCATTGGTGTAAAATAAATAGTTTTAGGTGTCTTTATATGTACAAAATTACATAATTAGGGGCTCAAAATTTATCTAATATAGTTATGCTTACAACTAGAAAGAGTGTCTACACACCAAGCCCAAAAAAAAGTGAAGTTTGTCTATGAATTTTTTTTAAGCTAAATTCCATAAATAAAATGTATTTCTATACAATAAAATCTTTACAAAATTCAAAATAAATAATTATTGGATACAAAAAATTCTGAAAAAAATACCACTAAATAGAAAATTAAATTCTATAAACCTGGACTAAAATTCAAGCCCAAAAGGCCCTGTACGTGAATACACGTGCTAACACACGCTATAGGCCATGCGTGGGCATTATTTGCCCATTAGATGGGTCAACTGAGCTGGTGACACATGACACACACGAGCTTATGTGCGCATGGTATGATGTACGATTAGCTGACTCATCAAACTCTGGAGCGTAATGCATATACGCCTCATGCGTGGCATTCATGAGTGACAGCCATTTTTGGCTACAGAACTGGTGCGTGGTGTACACGCGGTCTGCTTACATGTGATGCCCACGTGCGCCTGTGTTCCCAGTGGAGCTTTTGCTCCAGAATGTTTCTCCATGGCATTTTCCACCATTAATGGGTTTCTTCGTACTCTAGAAAATTATTTTAAGTTGTTTTAAAAAAATAAAATATTTTATCTAGCCTATTGTTGACACTAATCCATGTATTAATTCGAAGAAAATAAGGATTTAAAATTATGCTATAGGATTTTCAGAAATCAAAATTTTCATGCATTCATATCACAATAATCACGAAATCCAAAATATAATTTGACAACAGTATAATATTCTAGATGTATATAAGAATAAAATTTATGAATCAATCAAAAGAAATACAGATCCAAATTATCTCAGAATCCAGAAATCAACTGGTGCATAATAATCATGAATTTAATGCAATTAAATAACATAATAATATTCCCGATGTTTTTGAGATCAAGATTCAATATTTAATCAAAAGAGAAACAGATCTAATTATTTTAGAATAAAAAAAAACTTCAATTCAGAAATTTTCATATACGAAAAAAGGAGAGAAGAAAAAAATTTGAGAAATTTTATGAATCTGTCAGATTGCTCATAATCATAAATTCATACATCAACCTGTCTTTGATACTAATTGTTGGAAGTATGAATTAAAATTCTAAAATATATAATTTATCATAATAAAATTATGAGTGTACCTGGAGCATAATTTGATGAGACCATAACTGATCTGAATGATGATGAGTAGAATTGTAACCTACTCGCCCTTTAGGTTATCCAGATAGAGAGAGAGAAAGGGAGAGAAAATTTTAGGAGTGTGAAAATCCTTATTTTTTAGTATCAAAATAATAATCCCGATCTCTCTATTTAAAGTTAGACTTATGATAGGAAACTACTGACCACTAAAAGACTGTAGATTGGGACCTCTACCCATATGGGCTTATGTATAATCCAACCTATCATGGATCATACAGATTAAATCAGGGTTTGATCTGTTCAATGCTTAATATTAAAATACAAAACTAATTACTTAAATAAATTTTTTATTAATTAATTAATACTAATCCACATAATATTACTAATAAAATTAATTATTTTATTTTAAACCACATCAAACTTTATCAAGCCTTTTACTCTGAAATTAACTACACTTCATAAATATAATGAGAAAAACTTGGTGCATCAAGAATAACAGGATAAATGACAAAATTTCAATGCTAAGTTAGAATATATTATTAGTGCATTTCTTACGCTAAAAGTGACAATTGGGTGTGCTAAACTTTATACCTAAAGCCGATTTTCTGTCATTTTTAAGATCACATTATGAAGCTTTCGTGTATGCATGGTATCTTTTAGCTAGTTTTCAATCCTTACCTGTTTCCATATACTATGCTAGGTATTTGCCAATTGCAACCATCCTTTTTCCCTCTGAAGAAAGAAAAGAAAAAGGGTCCACCTCTTGGTGGCTAATTCAACTCTGATTATGAACCACGTATTCTAAGACGCTCAACAAAAAACCATGCCATTAAAAATGGAACCCCATTGACATAGAATTTCCTTTTTTGAATTTTCCTCCCCAATTTCTTGCTTTGGTGCTGCTCATTTGCATATATAATTGAATGGAGCTATTTGACATTTTAAATTGATTCCATGTACAAATAGCTGTTACTAATTTGATGAGTAATAAGTAATATTAGTCAAGTAGTGGAGAAGAAATTTTCTTTTGTTTTTGGAGGTTGAAGCTGGCTAACTATACTATGTACGCTGGCGTCATATATATTCACTTGAATCATTTATGCACATACCCTGATTTGTTTGAATCCACTAATCACATGAATTAGATCTAAGACAAATAATTTTTATGTGGACTCTGCATATATCTGACTAGAAAATTTGTTTTTAAAATTTATAAATGATTATCAACATGGAAATGAGCGTGTCTTTTATGGTTACCAAGGTGTTAAATTAAGCCCAAAGAACAAATTATGGGCTCCCATACTATTAGTCCATTTTTGGCTTACGGCACATTGGCCCATTGAACCTCACCGGTTTATCCAAAACGGAAAGACCTTCGATGGCTAATTAAGTTGTCTGCTAGTGAAATCATTCGTCTCCAAAATGGCAAAATCTATATTTTGCTTTCGGACACTGCAGTGGTATACCAACGTTTGTAATAAAATCCAACTTTAAGCGCAACGAGGAAACTGAGATTAAAAAAAAAAAGATGATGAGTACAACTTTTGAATTGGAAGCTTATGAAATGTAAGTTGTAACTAAAAAGAAAGAGGGCATGGGAAAAGATGGAGAAAAGTGTTGGGTGGGTGAAGCAAATCTCAAAAGGACAGCGCTCATGCACTTTCCTCTTCCATAGATCACACCTCCTTTACATAACTCTGCTATATAGAGAGCTCAACTAAGTGTCCCTTTTGATGCCCTTTCTCCTTTCTTTCCCGTAACTTCTTGAGAAGATGTTCTAAGCTACAAATTTCTAATCTAGAAAACTCTAAAGTATTTTTTTAAGAGCAAATTACGTTATTCTCAATTGAGATTTGATCCAATTATACTTAATATTTTTTATATTTTAGAATTATATACTTTCACTCTATACGAAGTGTTTCGATTATTTTGAAATATAATGGTATTAAATTTTTAATTGCAATTCTTCCTCTAATGTCATCTTTCACGTTTAGAGGACTATTTTGCTATATTTTTACGGACAAATATGTGATGTAGTTATATATAAAAAGGAATAAATGTTTTTATTTTTCAAAAAAAGAATACATTTATATATAAAATATAGAAAAATAATCTTACTATTATAAGGGACAACATTAAAAAATTATTGTAGTTTAAAAGTTTATTATTGTTATATTTCATAATGATGAAAAATATTTTAAAGGGTGAATATGTGTATATTTTTTAAAAATGAGGAATATCCAATATAATTAAACTAAACTTTAAGGGAGATTAATGTAATTTAATTTTCTTTTTATTAGATTATAATTATAATTAAGTTGATTGAAATTAACATCATATATATTTTGATTATATCTTTGCAATCCTAGCAAGAAACCAATAAAACATATATATGTATTACTTCCGATGACTCTTCTTTTCAAGCATAGCTTTTCCTTTTATTATGTTGACAGACAAAAGTTAAGTCATAAAGGGAGCTTTCTGGAAAATGAAAGAAAACAAAACAACGTCTGCAAAAGCTGCATTTTGGCAAGGTAATTAAAATCTCAGGTGTACCGGCGAAGCAAGACATTGGCAGGTAACAACATAGCCTATCATCAAAATCAAAATAATTTCCCAAATAAGCATTGAGCCGTAACTTAGTGGTCCAGCATGCAACGCAGCCAAACACGTGCTTGTAGTTGTAAAATTTGGAATATCCGAGGTCTTACATTATCTTACATCCGAATTTACATTCAATCTAATTAGGTAAGCTCATTATTTCTTCAAGATCATCATCATCCAACGACAAAAATACTTGGTCTAGCCATGAAAGTTCTGATCCACCGTCATAGTCGTCGTCGTCGTAATCCACATCGCAGTGTACACCTTGTCCTGCATCTCCATTGATATTCGCACTTTCGTAGACTCGGCATAAGACCCATTCTCTATTACTCTGATCCTGTCATGCACAATTTACCAGACAAAATAATATAAAATTTAGCGAGTACTTCAATTTCCATCTATGATTACTTAGCATAACTATGTAATTATAAAATTATTAGAGATACAAAAGAAAACTAATAAATAAAATGATCGAATTACAGATTTTCGGCTTCCTCGGATACTTGTATAATTATGAGTTGTAGTGTTGAAGTGTGCATACGAGGAAAGATGATATTCTTGCATTACCCAACTGCTTTCAGTACCCTGTGGCCCTTGTCCGATGTGGAACGCAAGGTATTTCTTCATTCCCACTAACTTCTCGTCAACAACTGAGACTATAGACTCACCCCTACCAATTTCTTTCCAGTACCCACTTTCCGTGGTTCTGTTTTCCTGGGCTTTAGTGAAGAAGTAGTATTGGTTTCCACTCGATAGAGCCTTACCTGTACATATAACTAAATATGTTCAGATGAAGTACCTTATATTAGTTGTTCTTGTCCATGCACAACAAAAACAATCCGTTTACATCAAAATCTAATTGGAATTCGAAGCATATATATATATATATATACATATATATATATATATATATATATATATACATATATATATATACATATATATATGTGTGTGTATTTACCATATAGTTCCCAAGGATGAAGGAGAGAGAGATCGAGATCAGGGATGATATTGGGGTAGTTTGGTGAAGGATCAGAAGCCCTGCGATAGAGAAAATGAAGGATGAGCTCTTCATCCGTAGGGCAAAAGGAAAACCCAGGAGGAAGCTGGTTGACGCTTTCCTTTGCCCTTGCCTCTGCCATCATAATTCCTTAGTTAGCTATTTAGAGTTTGGCATCAAGGACAAAAACTCGGCACTTTATATACTTACATAATAATTGCAATAAGAGAATGTTTTTGAGTATATAAGAATTATCAATTATAACAGAAAATGTAATACAACAATGTTATATACAAAAGGATACAGATTTTGTCATTTTTTTATCATTTTTGAAAAATATAAAAATAAAATTTTTATATTAAATTCCACTATTTTTTATTAAGATTTACAGTTGAAAGTTTACTTGATTCATTTATATATATAAAATATGAAATTTAAAATTATATTTGGAATGTAAATTAGGGATAGATAATAAATATAAAATAATAAAATAAATTTATAAAATTTAATTCAATAAATATAAAAAATTTTAAATTCAATTTGAAAGCTTATTTTTAATGGCTACAGAAGTTCTTGTAATTTATAAGAAAGGCGGCGGCACCTACGTGAAATTAAATCATAAGACAAGACATTGTAGGGCCACGAAGAAGGCCGGCCGAGGAAGCTAACATTACAAGTTACCTTTAATTTGATCATCAAATCGACTATAGGTCAAGTGCATGATTCAATATTTCGTCTTTATTATTTATTTTCTTCATCTTTCCTGAAAGATTAGTTTGAAGCATGGCACCATCTTTGAGCTTACATATCAATTTCTCACCAATTTTTAATTGCATGCTAATGGATCCGGGTTTAAGTACTTAATTCGGGCCTAGGGCAAACTTTATCATCCGGATCATCGTTACAAAAAGTAAATTTATTTTCTTTTGATAATGACTTTTTGAACAAACTACTCGAGCTTTAAAAACATTATTCCACGCGTATTTCACTTTTTAATCTTATTCTCATGTTACCGAGGTCCGACTCTGAAAATCAGGCTCGGGACTCACAAAACATCAATTATTTACGTTATATGAGAGAATAAATATACAGAATACATATATCTGATTACTATTTTGTGAATTGTTTCCTATTTTTCTTACAGCTATTTCACAACAAAAAGTTATGAATTTTGTATAAAAATTTGTAAATTTCCTGTAATGCAATTGGTGTCGATAAAATGACATAATTTTGCACACTTATTATTCCACACACCTGATTTTATTTATATAAAAATATGTAAAATTTATAAAATTTCTGTAATGCAATTGGTTGTGATAAAATTACACACCTGATGTTATTCGTGTTTTTTTGTGTTTGTATCATTCGTGGTATTTAACGCGACACATGTCCGGAGTTAATAAATCCCAAAGTTTTTATTGGAGATGGAAGTCTCCTTAAAGGTTTGCGCATTTTGGTCACATTGCCCAGGTTTAAAAAGGAGTGAATTTCCAGGTTAGGTAAAATAGTTGTAGACGTGTAGCGCGGAGCAATCTAAACGATAGGCAGAAAAAACAAGTGTTGCTGATAATGTGGGTTCGCCGTTTCACATTTTGCATATGTTGATGATTAAATCCATTCCCGAATGAATAATTTTCGACTGTATGAGTTGTGTTGAGCGGTTGAAATTCAATATTTTTTAAATAAAATTTTATAAATGAGTAAAATTAATATTAGAAAAATAACCTCTCACACTAAGTTTAACATGACTTAATTCTGAATTAGATGGATTTAATAAAACTTGTTTATATCTGAAATCGCTGACAAAAAAAAAAAAAAAAGAAGGTATTTTAAGCCCCATCTTAGCTGTCATGGTTCTTGATGATCCATTTGAAATCTTGGTCATTGCAGCTTTGCAAAATTGCAAATGCTCAACCAAGTAATGCCTAGACATCATTCTAGGCTACAGGATTACTTAACAATTAATAGGAAGAGACTCTTTTCCAGTTTCTTTGCGTACTATTTCTTAAAGCACTTGTAATTTTTAAGTGCCAGATGACAAGTGAACCCCACCCCAAAATATATATATATATATATATATCGTCGACTTCATTCCGTCCACGTGTCTTGTACTTGATCAGACAAAATAATAAAACACAAAATAATTATAAAGGCCAACGGGCTGGGGAGGTAGTCGGAGAATCTTGGTGCATAACTTTGATGCTTAATTAAACTGTGTTTTATAACCCACGAAGATAAATTCATGAGAGATCATGAATTTGATGTAATAGAAAGTAAATTTATAATCAATGGAATGGGGAAAAACTTTTAAAACCATTAATACTTTAATCAGTAAGGTACTTATTTTTTGAATAATAATTATAATTTAAATCAAATGTTTATAATAAAGAATTACTTCTATAATAATATTTAAAGAGAACAGTCAATATTAATTGTCCTATTCTCTATTTCATCTCAAAATAAAAAATGAAGATAAATTTATGAGCTCCCATTTCCTGTGTATTTTTCGGTACGGCTTGGTTGGCCTAACATGGCTTCAGCGTGAGATTTTGATGATGGGCCTTGGCCTTTTGGGTTGGTACAACAAGATGAAAAAAAAAAAGGTCAAATGAGTCATACCATTATGGTCTTGTGGACTTAGTTAACCACAGCTCCATGTGCTTTTACTTTGAGAGATTATGTTAATAGTTTTACATGCTTACCTAGTGTCACTCGAGATTCCTCTTTCCGTCGCTAAACAATTGAATAATATCTTATATTAAGATCATAATTAGTTTTGTCTGTCACATGATGTACACAGAAGGGCCAATATGATGAACCTAAAGTCTCTTAAATAACTTGTTTTTATTACGTTAACAAAGATATTGTATCACGTGTTTTTTTATGTCAGTGTATGTTCGAATGCTATACGAATTATTAAACCAGACATGCCAATTCGACTTAGTTCAGGTAATTAAAACAGGTAAAAATTTGAGTGAAGGAAACAAGACAACAAACATTCAAGGGATGAAATAGATGTGAATTATATATTCTCAATTGGTTACCAATTACCGTATCATGCTTTTGTTTGCTTCCTTGAGATAATAAAATTGTAACAAGTATTTTAGTATCATAAATTTTGCACTCTATTGTGAAGAGTTTTTATTCAAGTGATATTTGAAAATCTTTTAAGGATTAATTCTTTTTTTTTAATTCTAAACTTATTCCTAAATTTTTATGTGTATAAATTTAATAATTTAATAACTACTATCGTCATTAAAAAAAATGCACTCTATTGATTAAATTGAGCAAAATGGTAACATGTATATAAATCTCATCTGCAAATCACAATCTGTTATCGTTAAATTAGATAGTGTTACCATACAAGTCTAACTTAAATGTGTAGTATTTTTATCCCTATATTATGATAATCCAGTCTAATCAAATAATAAGGAGCCCCTTTTAGTTTGGAGAAATGGTACTATCACGTATGCATTTTTAACACAATTCTCACACAACAATTTTGAATCATTGGATTTTTCACATTATTTCATGACTTATCATCATTGTTTCAAATTGAATATATGAACACTTGATGAGAAAACATAATATGCAATTAGTATATCTCTTAATTTTGTATTGGGATTGGAAAAACATGGTTGAAACCATAATTATTTGCAATGCATGGCACACAATGATGATGAAGGCCCTTGATGCTATGGTGCACTGCGTTGCACATGAAAATTTCATTTTTAGCACATAGTAATAAAATATTAAATAAAAACATGAAATACAATATTTGAAATTAAACTAAACAACATGCAATCAAACAAATACAAGTATCAAACAAACATCAAGTAGTGTGTAAAGGAAGTATCAAACAAACATCAAGTAGTGTGTAAAGGAAGCATCAAACAAACATACCTAAGGATTAGCACTAGGAGATTCTTTTTCATCTTTCTCATCAAGATGTACTTCATCTGTACTAGCATCATCTTCCAATCTCTCAATTTCCTTATCTTCTTTACTTGTTTCCCTTGATTAAGCCTCTTCCTTATTCTCTTCTTCTTCTTAAATGACATGCATTCCAACTTTCTCTTTCCCTTTTGTCACTTTTAGATTTGTATTGGTTTGAGTGGAAATGAATGCTCTAGTTGTACGAGTATGTTCTTCAGCTCCAAAAGCTAAAATTACATCACCCTAAGTTAAATTATCATCTTTTAATACAAGATTATTTGCTGCATCAAGTTCTTCTTCCAATTTGCTAAACATCCATTCATTACAGTCATTAATTTCCTTCAATGAGATTGGATTAATGTAATTACGCTCATTGAATCTTCGTATCAAGGCTTTATTGTACTTGACATAAACTAAGTCATTTAATTTTGATTGAGTAAGCCTATTCCTTCTCTTTGTATGGAAATTTTCAAATACATTCCAATTTCTTTTACATTCAAAAATATTATAAGTGAGGCTAAGAACTTTAATGACAAATAACCTTAAATTAGAAGTCGAATGATTATTAGTAGCCCACCAATCAGTTGGTACTCTCAATTTTTTGTTGCTAATGGCTAAATAAGTTCTAAAAGTACCTAAAGCATTCTATATTTTGACAAAATCTCAGAAATTTTATCTTGAATTACAATATCAGGAATTAACCTCTAAATGCAATGAATTAAACCAAAATTCACCTCTTCATCATTATCAGAATTGTCATAAAAAAACTTTAAATTCAAGAAGTATCCAGCAGCATACAAAGGTCGGTGGAGCTACACTTCCTATCTTCTCTCAATAATTTTAAAAATCTTCTTATATCTATCTTTATTATTATCAAAGGTCTTAGCAATGGCTTCTTTTACTCTATTCATAACTTTATAAATGTATTTCATTGGAGTTTTTCTTTTACCATTAACCAACTTAAGTACTTAACTATTAGAGCACCCACTTTAAGAAAATAATGAACATTGTTCTAAAATAAAATACTTTACAAAATTAGAGTTATTCTTTACCTCCTTCATTATTTTCCATTCATCTAACCTAAACATCTTCCTCAAATTGCCTTGTTGGTTATGCATGCTAGAAAATGTGATTATAGTAGTAGCAAATCTAGTTTTTATTAGCCTAAGTAACTCTCTTTCTTTAATAAATTTTCTAATCATGTTCAACACCTAAACACGGTTATAGATATAACTACTAACTACTATAGCCTTTTTTAATGTTGAAGCAAGAAAGTAAATTTTTCATATGTCCTCTAAAATTAAGTCCAAGTAGTAAGTAGCATAAGGAGTCCAATATAAATTTGGATAAACTACTTCCACCAATTTTCTTGTTAAAGGTAAAGTAGGAAAATAAGTTAAAATCTAATAATTTGTTAAAGGAAGAAAAAGTTATTCAATAAGACAAGAACAAAATTGTTACTAACAATAATATTGTTTGAAGCACTATCAATTACAACTTAAATAATATTGGATGGTCTAATCTTTTTAACAAATTTATCAAGTGATTCAAATATTTTTACTCCACTTTTTACACAAGACGAAGCATCAATAGATTCAATGAAGATAGAACACTTTGGACTATTCACCAAGAAATTGATTAATGTTCTCCCCTTTCTATTTGTCTAACCATATATCATGATAAAGCATCATTTTTTTGCCCACTCCTCCCTATATTCTTTTAACAATAAGTTTGTATACTCTAACTCCTTCTTGAGCAAAGGAACTCTCACCTCATGGTAAGTGGGTGGTTTCATGTTTGGACCATATTATCCAACACTTTAAATGAAAGCTGCAAAGCTATCATAATTCAAAGCATTAAATGGAATCCTTGCATTATACATCCACCTTGCAAATAGTTAGCAAGTTTCTTCCTTTTTCTCCTTTTTATATATTATATGCATCAAGTATTGTTGTTTGTCTTAAACTAGATTCTTTTCCTTATCGCATAAACTCTTCTAAATCTAGAGTGAAGTAAGCATCTATTACCCCTCTTGACTTTAGAATAGGTGCTTTACTACTTTTTTTGGAGCGTATTGTTGCTTATGTACTACTTGAACTTGAAGATACTTTTCTTTTAATACCATTATTGCTTACAATTGGAAATGGTTCAGGGTCTTCCTTTCTTTCATCTTTCATTATATCAACATCTTCATAATTAGGGAAAATGGCTAGCCAAGTTCTTTTGATCTTTTAATGATTTTTTCTCACTAACAAGCTTCCTAATCTCTTCCCTCACATGTTCTAGGCAGCTTTGGCATGTTGTGGTATTCTTATAATCTCTGACAAAATGTTGTTTGGCTTATGTAATACCTCTACTTGTCACTTTACCACAAAAGTTATATGTCATAGAATTTTTATTTTTAGGATTAGCCAATGAACAATATGCCCAAGCTAGTACTAGCCATTTAGAAAGAACATAATAGGAAAAAATTTTGCATAAGCAAACAATAAACACCAAATAACAAATAGTAAAAACTAAATAACAAACAACAAATAACAAACACCAAACACCATATAGCAAATTGCAAAAAACAGATAGCAAACAGCAAATAAACAACAAATAATAAATAATAATAGAGGAAAATTATATGAATTTAACATATGATTTGTGAACATTTTAATGGCAAGAAAAAAAAAGCAAAACATAAAAACAAAGCAGTTAACTCCAAAGAATAAAAAAAAAGAAAAATAAAGCATCTAAATTAAAATAAAAACATGAAAAAAATTAAAATAAAGAACTACAATCATGAATAAAATAAAAAGAAGAAGCATTTATTTGCCCATTAGAGCAAGAAGAACAGAAATTTTTTTAAAAAAAAATGACCATTATAGATAGCATAGAACGCTACAAAAAATTGAGAAAAAATAGAGCAACTCGGTCACCGAAGAATTACTTAGATATTGGAACGCTATCCATTCACTAGAAATGATGCAAATCATCAGCCAGAAGTTTAGTCACAATGTTGCATGCAGAGGAGGAGGCTATCATTGGTCTACAATTATGTCTGGCTAATTTAGTGTTAAGGCATCTTTAAATGTAGACAAAATGAAATTGTGCTATTTTCGCATCCCTAGTAATGGTGCACATGGCGCATGCCATGCCACTGCGACACCAAATCATCCTCACCATGCCATGGTGGTTGCGTGGTGCAGTTGTTCATGGCAATGTGCAATTCATAATAGCACACCATTAATAACTATGGTTGAAATGAAGAATTGAGATTCGAAATGCAATTTCTTTTTAAAATCTCAAATGTTTATGCTCCCAAGATTTAAGGTTATAAGTGAAGTTATTCTTAACTAATTCAAATTTGGGCTCATAAAAAACTTGATTTGCATTAGAACTAAACAAACTTAAGTTTATATAATAATTCATAAACCAAACTCAGTCATAAAATATGAAACTCATGGTATTTGATCTAAATGAATTTATATATACTTTTACTTATTATGTTAGTCATGATTTTATCAAATTACTAGTTCATTTAAATACTTAATATTTTGATATTAACTATAACTCTTGTTGTTTTTATTTTACAAAAGTAAAAAATAAAGAAAATTGTACATTCAATACTTTAAACTCAAATTATTTATGTTCGAGCTATATGAAAAAAATTTAAAAAATTCTAATGATGAATTTTTAACTTATATTATTACTTGGATTGGATAGTTATAGTTATTAAATAATGTTCAAACATCTCAATTATTATCTATGAAAATCTATCGAAGTAAAATGAGATTTATACAATAGTCTTATTTACTTATACCAACAAATTATTTGACATTTCTTTTGTTATTTGATTAAAAAAATCATACAATATATCAAAACTAATTTAAACTTGATTAAATTTATTTGATAGTTGAAGTCGAGCTTGAATTTTATAAACTAGAGTACCTTTTGCTTATTTATGTTTTCTGAGCTTAAACTCCAACAAACAAATGCTTGTCTCGACTCAGCTCATATACGTCCTAATCGGATTATCTTCAATTAATTCAGAGCAGGAAGTAAATAAGCCAGCGATTATTGGAGATATCATGTGTGTCCCTCGCGTCTTCAACCCAACAATCTATGATCATCAATGTTCACCGGCGGTAATCGGGTCGATGAAAGTATCGGTCTTATCAGACAAAATCCCCGCTGCTTCGAATCCTTGACTACATGGACCTACATAATATACCTACTTCGGAGTGTGTGGCTATAACAACAACGTTATGGTCATTGGGGACCGCAATTCTACGAATCTCATTGTTGATAGGTGTCCCCATCATTCGTGAAGTTTGGTTCAATTAAAGATACAAACAAAGCATTTAATTATCTTTGCAACTTTCCCGTGAGCACTCAACCCGTTAGACCAAGGAAGTAAAAGTACAACTATTTAATTACATAATGCGTGACACCTACCTAATCTTCATAATATAATATTTATGACTCGTTCAAAAGTGTTCATCATTAATTTCCACATCTAGGACGCGTTTGCGGCGCGCGAGTGAATTCTGCAACTTACAATTTTACCACTCAAAATATCAGCATCCATAGCCAGCTCGCGGTTAAGAATATGGTTGCTTAATTCGTCTCCTTCGTCGCAAATCTGTACGACCTCCGTGTCAAGAAATAATTAAAAGCAAGGCTGATGCGCAGAGAAGCAAATTCAAAATTAATTCGCAGTAAGATTAAATTATGCAGCCCAAAATTAGATGAAACATATGCTGACCCAATTTTCCTCTAAGAGCATGAATTATGTAAATAGAGAGAAATCTAGAACAGGAGAAAATTGACCATTTACTTGTGCTCCTCTCCGATACGGCGAAGACTCGTGCTTCACAAAATCAAAATCCACGTAGAAAATGACATTGACTCCATTTTCTTATTATAATGTGGGCCTCAAAGACTTGTAATCCCCCACCCCCCATACACTTCTCTCCCACTAAAAACCAAGATCTTCCTCCTCCTTTGGCTCATATCTCAGACCATGCTTGATCATAGACAAAAACTTGCAGAAAACCATCATCCGCCATGCTTGAGTTCAAATCGCCACCCACTCAGCCGCCGTGACAGCAAAGGTGACAGAGAATTCAGCTTCTGGGGTTCATCAAATATCATACCCTTTGAAAAAATTGGTGACCCATTTGGAAGTCATCATGAGACAAAGCTAAATGGCGAAGCACCTTTTGAAGAAGGTTTGGGCATCTGGGGTTCTTGCAAAGCAAGAATATGTAAATATGAATGTTCACCTTTAGTGCCTCGCAGTCCTCTTTGCAGTAATCTTTCTTCTACGTCAAGGAGGCAAGATATTGCTGAAGGCAGGAAGGAACTTATGGAGATGATTCAGGACATGCCTGAGTGTAACTTTGAACTCTCTTTCCAGGATATGGTGGAAGTGCAGCAAGGAATCCAACCGCTTCAAAAGGAAACAAGAATCGACAATACGTGCATACAAAGTAGCACTAAAGCTGAATGGAGAAAGCAAAACAAGAAGAAGAAGAAGAAGAGTATAAGCAAAAGACCAAGTCAGGTATCGCGTGTTGAAAGCATGGATAGGGAAACATTCCTCCTAAAGATGTTCTTTCCAACTTCTCTAGCTTGGATGAAGAAGGCAAATTGCCCTAAGGTTTCTCTAAGGTCATCATTTACAAAAAATAATGGTAAGGAAAGCTGGATTAAGAAATTTTTCTTACCAGGAGATGACAAGAGCAATGTGGGAGATGATATTTATGAAAGCACAGATAGCAGCAGCAACAAAAGCAGGTATTCATCTTCATCCAAGTTCCCTCGCAAACTTTGATTAACATGAATTATTGTTCTTATATATATGAATCCACAGAATTATAAATTTGATACTCATAAAATTATCAATTAATTATCACCGACTAATGGGATACTTTACTTCCTACAACACAGGAATGTCGATTACGATTCCTCACTTGGCTGCTGGCCCTTCATTCAACAGAAAAATGCAAGAGAATGAGATAGAGGCTCCATTTTCTAAATAGTGGAGAGCAGGATGCCACAGGAGATTGTAATGACGAGGCATGTAAGATAGAGGAATTAAAGCATGAAGAACTTAAAAGGGAAAATCTACGGAATTAAATTGTTCTTTGATTGTTTTCATGGCATTCATTTTGATATTTCATGATTAAATATGCTGTTCACATGTTATGAAATTAGTTAAAGGAAACTGTCCGGGGTATACAAGCCAAAAGAAACCTGGCTTCTCACAATGTAACTGTTAAATGCCTGATAAAGATAATACCTCATATTCGCCCAAGAAAAACAAGACGCCACCTTTATAATGGATCCAGAAAGGGTAGGGTTCTGCTTATCTCACGTAGATCACACGTTATATCGGAATATACTTCACTAATGTATTTATTTTTATCCCCATCACATAGAAATACTGAGAAAAGCCACTAGTTATACAGCAAAGACTAAAAATTGAATAAAAATAAATACAGTCGCAACAATTAACAATATCCATTTGCATTCTTACTAATTCAATCAAGCGCTGAAAATTTTGCAAGCTAAATATATTTTTAAGTCCAAAAGAAAGGTGGCAAAGGAAAGAAAAAGTCAGGACTATGGTTTCTTGGGACTTGCCTCATTAGTTAATAGAATTACTGGTCATCCCCATCCTGCAAGAGGGCTCCTCTTACTTTTGTTCTGCCCAAAGGAAATGCCAGACGGTTTATATTCTACAATAGCATTAATCGCAATAGTAAAATAGAAAGAGAAACTTAGTAAGAGAACTTGCCGGCGGAATGCTGGCACCACCCGATTCTTAACCTTTGTAGAACCAGCATCTCCAGTTGCTTGCTTGTCTGAAGGTTAACAGGAACAGTTAATTTACTATCACAAGTGTTTGGAGGAATGAAATCTGAGATGAATGTGCAACGTTTTGCAGAAGCTCCCAAATTATTCTTCACATTCCAGAATATTCAAGATGCAACAAAAATACATTTCTTTATCATTATACTCTCCCTTTCTGGTTCATTCCAATATAGACCCACTTTCTTCATAATAAATAAGAAAATAAGTCCGGGACCACAGTTTCTGTTATCCTAACTGGAGAAATAGTTGAGAAGCTCAAGTTTGGAAGATATATCAGATCATTTTGGTATAGCTAATCCCCCACCCCACAATTTATTGGGAAAAAGGGAACGGCTTTCTGAACTACTTAGGTTGAAGGCTTGAGAATAAACCCACTTTAGTGAAATGGAGTATGTATATGTAACACACCTGGAGAGTTATGCAACCCATTAGTAGATACATTTGCTTTCTCTGAGTCACAGATCTTTTGAAACTTCTGCCTCTGCTCCGATAGCCGTTGTATAGTTTCATTATTTTCCTGAAAGGTTGAAAAGGATTTCCACTGATAAGCTGGCTACCTTGCATTGAAGAAGATTCTAATTTTACCTAGTCATTACTAGCATTAAGTGGGTGAAAATTTCCACTTTTAACTTGGACAGAGATGAACAGAGATAAATTGTTCTTTTAAAATTTTGTCTATGGAATACTAAGTGTGAAAATAACCAATAATTTTCCATGGCTAAGACGAGATCCCACAAGATTACTTAAATAATAAATTAAGCAGAAGAATTAACTTCACAAAAAGAAGAATGACTTCCTTCTTTTCTTTATAAAAATCCATTTTTCAAGGATGTATATTGCAACTTGCATGTAACTGTAAATGTGTATCAACAAGCAACACAGAAAGGGATGAAATTGACAAACTGATCAGTGAACTAAACAAATGCAAGAGCTAAAGACAAAAAATTTGGTAAAATAGGGGGGGGGGGGGGCAAAATCAATCTTTCAACAAAATTAGATTTAGATGAGCATCATTCTGGTTAGGATTTGAACTTGATCACTTATGCAGTTTCAGCCAATAAAACAGCTGCTCAATCAATGAAAGTGACAAATCATATGGAGTATTTGAATTATAGATTGCTTTGACATAAGCTCCTAAAATTGCAGTTATTATGTTTGAAATTTAAATTATTATCAAGTCCCATGGAAAACTGTGGAGAACCGAATATACTCAGTAACTGTTAAAGGAATTTAGATATTTCCTATTACATTCTTAATGCTGCTGTAAGATTGAAGTGCCTATTCTCTAGCTCATCTATATGGTCTGAGGTAATGAACATAGAAATTACACACCACTACAGTTCAACTTCACTTGGCCTCTGTACCTTTTCAACAGATATCATGTTTGTCAACCGGACAAGGCGTTCTTGCTCTGAAGGCACAATAAATAAAAGCAACAGTCAAATCCAGCAAAAGCCAATAAGACACAGCTTAAGTCATACATTCACCCCAAAGGGGGAAAAAATCTAGAAACTGGAAAGATGCAAGTAAATATATAACTTGCTCGGTTGATAACTGTTACCAAAAAAAAAAAAACTATCATTCTTTTCTACCAACAAAAAGGAAGGAAAAAGGAAACAAATATATCCAAGGATACATGGTTATGCTGGAAAGAACCAAAATGCATACTGGATGACTCAAAAGGATTGGAGCAAAACAACAATAGAACACAATATAACCTTCTACAAGAGAGCACTTGATGTTCTTGAATGCCTTGAAGAGACTCAAGGATAAATTTGCCATGGCTTCACTAGCAGCAGAGTCCGCAAGTTTTACAAGAGGAATGCAGATCAGAGGCATTCCTTTTGATTTCTGAGCAACTAACTTCGCAGAAGCAATATCTGAGTAGTGTTACACAGGTAAAAAGTGGAAGTGAGTATACTTTCTCATATTTATTCCAGAATACATATAAAAAGCGAAAAGAAAATTGCTAAAAGCAGAGAACTATCAGCAAACACAAGCATATCGCACCTTAAGTACTGTCTACTCCAAATTTTCAAAGGAAAGAAACAGAGAGAAGTAATAAAAATTCTTACCACCCTCAGAGTTTGAATTCCCCTCCAGAACCAGTTTCAGATCCTCAGACTTTATAGAAGTTACAAAATAATCAACAAAGTCAGACCAAGATCCCCCTATTCCAATGACGTCCCTCTGCAAAAGAGATGATATCATAAAAATATGTATCCCCCACAATTTATTAAGCAAATTATGCACCACTTAAAATGCAATTTATTTAATAAGTGTGATCAAAAGCATTATGATATCCATGTGTGCATAACGGGCAAAACTCTAACCATATCCAACAGTAAGTAACGATAATTCTTTTCTTCACTTAAAAAACTTAATATATCACTATATAAACAAAGACAATTTGGCAGTAGCAGCATACTGTTTTCATCATTTGCCTGTCTAGCCTGGTTTAACATCTATGACTAACATTCTTTTGTCGACATATGAAACGGAGAAGAAGCAGAAGCATCTAAATTTGAAAATGCTTACAATGTCATCAAGTTTCATAAGTGAAAGATTGGCTTCCCAAGTATTAGAGTGGAAATCAGTGACACAAATCAAAAGACGAGAAGAATCAGGAGCATAAGCATGGAATAAAAACGGACGCGGAGGACATGACCCCTGAGCTGCGCACTCCACTTTAGGTTCACTGAAGATGGGACTAAAGTCCTCAAACTCCATTCCTATTTAAAATATTGCTATCTCGGCCCCCAGATTGTTTCCACTGTTGCAGAGACAATAACAACTTGAGTTAGCCATCTATATCTACATGCATATTTTTCAGAAGTTAAAAGAAGTTATCAAGCGAAAGAGGAAGCAAATTACTCTTTGCCATTCCTTTTACCGAATTCATTGGGTATCATATCATTGGCAAGGACAAATGACCATATCTATTAATCTACTTTATCATTTCCTGCAACTAATTCGAATATTGCAAGGGAAAAAAACTTGGAAGAATAAAAAAATAAAACACCATTTTCTTTCAATGAATTGATCTAAATACAGCCATCTCCGAGGTAATCTTATATTGCTGGATTACCAAGCCGGTCAGCCACGAATTTACGTAGTTCAGTAATAAAGTTTTAGGGTTTTCTTAGTAATTCTTCTTCTTCTTCTTTTTTTATTTCCTTATGCGAAGTTACATATAGCCCGGAATCATACTTAGACCGACCTCCTAAGTCAACCCTTTGCTTATTTGCCGATGATATTTTCTTTCGTTCATTCGTTTTTCAATTTTTTTCAGAGGAAACTACAAAAAAAGATTAAAAAAACTCAGAGGAAGAGAAATGTACCAAGAGAAACTAAGGAGAGAGAAAAGTCAAGAATAACCGATCTCAATTGAGAGAAACTCGAAGGGTGAGCATATTGCCCTGAGATCAAATGTAATTATCTAACTTCCTCTCACTGAATGATAAATGGCACTTATTTCCTTCTTTGTCTTATTCTTCAGCTACACAGGATGAGATAATCCACTTGAATAGTGAGAATCAAATCCACCATAAGAAGCAAAAACCAGCTTGGTCTCTACCCTGAAAATCTCTCTCTCGCTCCCGTTGGAGTCTACCGGGGATCACAGAAGGCCGGTCGAAAACGACAGGGCATGTTATCTCCATTCCTAGAATTGTAATTACCCTTGTCAAGATGAAATGAGCTAACCTTATCACGTTAATTCAACAAATAAAAATTATACATGGCATTAATTTTAAAATGAATTATTTTTTTACTGCATCGGATTAGATCGAATTAGATCGAATTATTATAATATTAATTTTAATCTCCAATTAATATTTATTAGATAAATTTTATAATTTATTATATTTTATAATTATATTATTTATTTGATTATTAATTAATTAAAATTTATTATATATTATATTATTATTTAAAATTTTATTAAAAGAATAAAATTAGAACAAAATTAATTGAGACAGCTGAATTAAAATTTATATAATCCTTACATTTTATTATTATTATTATATTATTAATTTCATATCATTAATTAATTGAAATTTATAATATATTATTATTATACTATTATCACTTAAAATTTTATTAAAAGAATGAAATTAGAATAAATTTATTAAGACAATTGAATTAAAATTTACACAATTTTTATAAATTTTAAAAAATTACATATGAATTTTTTTAAAAAATAAAGTAAGAAAATTTTTAAATATTAACTTAGTTTTGTTCATACTTTCTTAAGATACACCACTAACTTTTCAATATATTAAAATTTTAAATTGAAACTTACTTTTAATACATGAAAGAATATATTAAAATTTATTTTTAATATATTAGAATAAATTTATTAAGATAGCTGAATTAAAATTTATATAATTTTTATAAATTTTAAAAAGATTACATATGAATTTTTAAAAAAATAAAGTAAGAAATTTTTTAAATATTAATGTAGTTTTGTTCATACTTTCTTAAGATACACCACTAACTTTTCAATATATTAAAATTTTAAATTGAAATATACTTTTAATACATGAAAGAATATATTGGCTAAAAATAATTTAACCACTTATAAAAAATTATTTAAAAAATATATTTAATTTAAATAATTTAAGTTTAAATTTGAGGTATAATAAAACGTGTAACTAAAATCACATATTAAAAATTTAAGTGATTAATTAATGGTGAAAAACTTTAGATTTTTAGATTAACATTTCTTTTTGTAATTATTATTATATTTTTATTGTTGTGTCTATTAAAAAGAATAAAAATTACAAGATGTAATTCAAAAAAAATATCACTAATAAATAAAATAAGTACAAATATTGTATTATCTAAATTTACAACATATAAATATGCTACTTTTTTTTAATTATTTCCTTCACTTGATGATGATCCATCTTCTTACAAATTATTTTGTTAATTTTCTTTCGCATCAAACTAATCTTTTAAACAAATAGTTATCTCTAAATTTTAATCATTCATATATAAACGCTAGTCATTTAAAATTTACTCAATAAGAGTAATGCATCTTTTAATGCTACTAAAGATATTAAAGAGGTTAGTATATCCCTTATCATAAGAGAAAGTATAGAATACCATGTTCTTTATATTTTCCATCATTTTAAAAAAAATAAAATTTGGCATATTAATTATAATAGATATAAATAAGTAAAAACTTAATTCATTATTAATTGAAAGAATGTTATTAGCTAAATTTAAAAAGTCATCATATTCTTCATGATATGAGATATTTATTCTTAAAGAAGATAAAAAAACTCATACATGAATGTAAGGAACTAAATTTACTACTATATACTTAAAATATTTTTTATAATAAATTATTTTCATCATTTATATAAGACTCAAGTTAAATTCATATTGCATATTTTTATAGTATCTTTTTAGCAATTTTTTTTATTCTTTCTTGTTTGACTTTAGGACCCATAATTGTAACTATAACATATAAATAAGAAATATTTTTAAAATATTTATTTAATTTTAGTAAATATTCATTAATAATAATTTAAAAATTATTAATATTTTTAAATTTTAAAAAGATAGAACTACATTTAAGTAAAATACCAATTATTAAGTGAGATATCAAATAGTAAAAATCACATAAAAAAATTAGTTATTTTATATAATATTTGCAAAAATTGTAAGTAAATTTATACCCTTTCCTATTCAATATTTTCAAGATGATAATTAACTTGAATATTTGTTAAATAAAAACTATTTATGACATTTTTATACTTTAAGTAAAATTCTAACATTTTAAAAATAGAATTTTATCATGTATAAATATCATGTGGAGGTCTCTTAGGTTTTTTAAACATCTGCACACATAATTATTTCTAGTTATACTTTCTAACTAATGATGATTTGATATATAAATTTGGCTCAATTTCATTTTTTATCCCATAAAATACATTTAATTTGGATTTAGTCCCACTAAAATATAAAAATTTATTTTAATCCTTTAAAATTAAAATTTGAACACTTTTAGTCCAAAAGTTAACTTCTCGTTAATTTTAATGGAAAATTGGCTTTAGAAAAGAGAGAAAAAAAGGAGAAAGAAAAAGAACCAATAGGGGAAAAAAGAAAAATAAAAATAAAAGTAAAATAAAAAATAATTAAAATATTTAATTATTAGTTATGGTAAATGATATATCAAAATGTTTAAAATATAATAAGCAATTTATTTATTTTTCAAAGTAATTAATAAAATTAGTAATTGTATTAAAATCATATTTATTAAGAATTTAAAATTTATCATAATATATTTAGAACTTTGTTTTATGGCATTAGATAGAATTATCGACTATTAATGAATTTGAGTAAATAATTTATTTATTATAATTTATTCATCCTATTATGAATTTTCTTTTATTAAAAATATTTACATTAAATATTCACAAAAAATAATTATTATCAAAAGTCATCTCAAATATGAAATTAGTTTACATATTCTAATAAATAATTAATTGCATATTTTCATTGTTATATTAAATAAGTATACTTTTTAATTTTAATTTTTTATTTATTGAATGCACTCAAATTACTTCAACCATACCTTCTTTTTTTTCCTCTTTTTATTTATCATTATTTATTTCTTTTTTTATGTGCCTAAACTCCTTTAATTAAAATTACTTATTATTCATAATTTATTAGTATAAAATCACTTATTATTAGTATATAATTTATAATAAATGAATAATATTAGTATTATAATAAATTAATAATTTTATACTAATAAATTATTAATTACTTATTTTCATTTCTATACTAAATAGTATACTTTTTTAAATTTAATTTACTATAAATTAGATGTACTCAAATTAAGAGGGTTTGGGCACACCAAAAAAGAAGGAAAATAATGATAGAGAAAAAAAGAAGGTATGGTTGAAATAATTTGAGTATATTTAATAAATATTAAATTAAAATTAAAAAATATATTATTTAGTATAGCAATAAAAATATGAAATTAATTATTTATTAGAATGTGTAAATTAATTTCATATTTAGGATGACTTTTATTAATAATTAATTTTCTTTAGGGATATTTAATGTAATAATTTTTAGTAAAAGAAAATTCATAATTGGATTAATAAATTATAAAAATAACTTATCATTTAAATATAAAATAAATTATATACTCAAATTCATCAATGGCTAATTATTCTATTCCAGTGTGATAAAACAAAACTCTAAATATATTGTCATAAATTTCAAATTCTTAATAAATATAATTTTAATATAATTACTATTTTTATTGATTACTTTGAAAAATAAATAAATTTATTTTTTTAATATTTTGATATATTATATACTACAATTAGTAATTGAATGTTTTGAGTATTTTCCTATTTTGCTTTTATTTTTATTTTTATTATTTTAATAAATAAATAAATCATATATATATTTTTTTAATTTTTGGTTCTTTTTTTCTTTCTCTTTTCCATAGCCAATTTCCTTTAAAATTAATGCAAAGTTAACTTTTGGACCAAAAGTGTTGAAATTCTAATTTTAAGGGACCAAAAGAGATTTTTATATTTTAAGGGGACCAAATTTGAACTAAATGTATATTAGAGGGACCAAACCAAAAATGAAATTAGGCTTATAAATTTATGCTTCTAAGATTTTATATAACCATAGAAATAACTTTTAATGCATCTTAAATAATCAAATTTAAAATATAACATATGCATCTAAGATGAGAAAATTGAGCTTGAAAATAGAATTTAAAAATGAAATTAAAATTCTAATAGTACTTCTATTAATAGATGCATTATCAAAAGTAATTAAAAATATTTTATTTAATATAAGTATTTATTATGTAAAAAGTAATAGTAAATGCATCATATAATGGTAAAATTTGTTTAAAATAAATAATTTTTTATGTAAAATAAAATTATCATCAATATAATAAGCAATTATAAAAATATAACTCATTTGAGATGGTGATGATCAAATATTGGATATAAGTACAATTCTACTTTTAAATTAAAAAAAAGTTAGCTAAAATTATTTTTTGTTCTTCAAAAATTTTATTTAATTTATTTATACTAGTATTCTTATTCACACCACATCATTGAAGATTAAAATGTTGAAGAATTGCATTTAATTTTGAAGAAATTGTTACATTAAAAGATATTTCAACATGGTAAATCATTTACATAATTAATACTCACAACTATTTTGACAAGATATATTAGAATTTTTACTTTGAATACTTTTAATACCCATATGTTTAGAAGTATAGTGGCATTTCATTGTAGTAGTATCATTATAACTATCATAGTTATAATTTTTTGGATAATATTTTCAAAATACTTTAGCTACACTATCCATATTTTTTAGATCAAAATGATTCAATACTCCAAACTTTTTTTTATTTTTTTACTAAATTAGATGAAGATTTAGGAGTGTTTATATTCTTGCAACCACGAGCAAATTTTTAAGAAGATAAATGTTAAGAAGGAAAAGGAGATGATATGAATTTGGGTATGCTTGAAAGAAAATTTAAAAAATTAGTAGATATATTTTTTAAAAAAAAATTGATTATCAAAATAATTTTGCATATTATTAGGATCATTCAAATTTATAAATAAAATTTATTAATAACATGGAAATGAGATTACTGATATTAAAGTTAATAAGAATAACAACTATTGAATCAATTAAAATATTATAAAAATTGAAAATATAAAACTTAATAAAAATAAAAAATATAAGTAGATATTAAAAAAAATTGAAGAGTGTAATTAATATTTTCTTTTGAAATGAAAATTTCAATATTTTAAAATTTCATACCACCTTTACCTTTAATTTTCTATACTTGTAGAAAAATAAAAATGTATCACAATTGTGAAAATTATGAGAATAGAGTTAAAGAAAGAAAGACTAAATATTTATTATGTAAATTGAGTTTAATTGAGATAAATATTTATAATGGCATAAAATATATAAAATATTAATAAAAATTTTAAAATTAGCTGTTAAATAATAGCTCTTTACCCGTGAATCATTATTTAATAGCTTTTTTTTTAATTCTTTTAACTTCTAAATCAAATACTTTCCTGTGTAACAAGTAAATGAATGGTAAGGATTAGTGTAAAAAGGTTTTATAGTCACTTTGGCTTATTAATCTTTGCTACTATTGATCTTTAAAAAGTAAAGGTAAAACAATTAAAGAAGATTAAGTAGGAAGAAAACTTATACCGTTATGAAAATTTAATACTACTTCTTTACAAATAAGTATTTTTTATTATATTATTCTTCTAATTTAATAGTTCGATAATGGAAAATTATTTTTTTGCTAAATAATTTGCTATATTTAAAAAATTAAATTAAGTTAAAAATAATGTTAAATATTTATTTAAAAGTAATATTAATTTTTAACATTAAACGTAGCTAATTTTTTGGTTTTGCAGAAGGATGGATATTAAAAATGGATATTTAATACAAGATTTTGGGTATTTTTTTAAGTAATTTGGAAATTTCGAATTGAATTTTGTGATTCACTTTATTATATATTAATATATAAATTTATTATTTTAATATATATACATATAAATATATTAATCAATTAATCTTTGTGTAATTATTATTTTATTAATTTTTAGGTTTTATGATAATAATTTTTCACAAAATTTTATTAACTTTTAAATTTTAAAGTAATTTCTTATTTTAATAAACTTTTATAAGTATAATATATATTGACAACATTAAATATATAAACTCATTAATTTTAATATTAAAAATTATGTAAGATTTTTTTAATCTATATATAAATGTTAATTTATAATTTTAATATATATATATTCATTAATCAATTAATCTTCTATTATTTATTATATATTTCCAAGCAAATGAGTTAATTCAATAATTTTACAAATTAATACTTATTAATCCTAATCTCTTGTTAGGCCAGATTAATCAATTCCAATCCTTTATCAGGTTAAATTATCGTTATCTTCTTCCATACCAATTCTAATTTTAGGTCAGGTAAAATTATACCAATCTCAAAATAATTTGTTAGACATAACCCACTTTCCCACCTCTAATTGTGATTAGCAAGAAAGTCATTAATTTGTATCGATAAATTAAAAAGATTATTTTGTTATATTTTGTTTTAATCAATTTATATATTTTTAAAACATTATAAAATATAAGAAAGAGTAATGTTATGAAGAGTTCAATTTTGTTAAAGGTTAAGTATTTTATTATTAGAATATTTTTTCTTAAATCTCACAGCAAATAAATTAAAACTAAAAATAAAAAATTTCATTGTATTAAATGTGATCCAGCAGTGGAACTAAAAATATTCAAACTCTTAAGAGGTTAAATTTTTCATAGTATTACCCTAGAAAAAGCACATATTGGCTAATAATTAGAGAAAAATATATTTTATCACTATAACCTTATTTATAATATGCCTACTTGTATATTAAAATATAAAAAAAATTGATTTATATTATTAATACTTTATCTATATGTATTTATTTTTCCTACACATTTGGTTATAAATTATAATACTTTACCCATTGTAATTATTTTTTCTATCTGTATTTGTTTTTCCTACAAATGTGCTTATAAATTATAATGCTTTACCCATTGTACTTATTTTTCCTATAAATATAATGGAATCTAACACTTAGATTTCATTTGCTCTTTTTTTCTTCTTATCTATTAAACTAAAATGAAATTCCAAATATTTAATTTTTTCCATTAATTTCTTTTTTTTCTCTTTAATCTTAAACTTTAACACACGAATCTCATATGATTAAAATCGAAATGATAGTGAAATTAGACAAAAATATTAAAGCAAAATTATGTTAAACTAGGGTTAATAAGGGAACAATCAAATTACAAATAATAGTTTTCACTAAATTTTAACAAAAACATAGCATAAGTGGACAAAGCGATAAAAGTATAAATCACAAATTACCTCTTTTTAATATTTTAAATCACATATGAATAAATTGTATTTTTCTTAAATAATCCATATCTTTCTGTAAAACTTTTTCATTTCCAAATTTTCTTTCCAAAATAACCTAAAAAAATCATGTCAAAGAGCATTTAATACGATGTTTGTCATTCTCATATTTTATTAAATAATTTCATTTCTTTCTAAATTTAATATATTACAATTGATTAATTTTCTATCTTTTTTTAAATAAATGAATAAAATTTATAATCTATTACCAAATCATATTTAATATTTATCTTAAATATTTTACATTCTTGATGAATTATTTGTATACATCTATATTATAAATATTTATACTGCAATTATATATTTATCTAATGTTATTATAATTATGATGCATGTATATATGAGCATATATTTTATATTTATTATTACTTTATTTTACTAAAATTTATTTAACTTATAATGATATATGTTTAAATTTTATATTATAAATATATATTTAAAATATTTTATTTACTATACTATCCTTTCTTACTATTAATTAAATTTAATAATTATTATAATAGATTTTTCACTACATTTTAAAATATATTAAACTTTAAGTTGTTAATTTTATAATTTCATTAATATTATTATTAGTTGACATCTTAAACACATGAAATTTAAAACCACTTTTAGATGGAATATTTATGTAATGTGAAATAATTATTTTTTATTTAAATATATTTATATTCTTAGTGAGTTATTTGTATATGTTTATATTGTAAATCATTATAGTGCTTATATATAATAAGTCATAATATATTTATTGATAAAAAAGTAAGTATTATACTTTAAATTAATTTTAAAATATATAAGTTTAATGGGATTGAGTATTTAATATCTTAGACTTTAATTTTTTATTTGATTACTAATTTTAGTATTTTATATTAAATTTTTCATAAAATAGAAGATTTATATAAAAATTTAGAGAAAAAAATTAATATGTATATTCATATATAAGTATATCTTTATATTTCTAATTATGATTTTTTAATTGTATAAATTATATTAATTTTATAATAGTTTTTTAACAAAATTTATTTGTAGAAGGGGTTGAAAATCAAAACTTTATGTTTGCCATGAAAGATCTTATTTCTTGTTATAGATTAGGCATGTTTATTCTAACTAAGATTAGGATACATAGGGACAAAGTTACGGCAACCTGTGCTATTCTACCTTTTAATCACTATGTCTTCTTTGAAACAATTGGGCAAGCAAAGGAATCTAGGTCTTATGAAAAAAGATAACATGGACTACCAACCTTTCAATTCTACTGAACAGGAAATCCATATAGTGATTTAGGTAAAAAAAATCTAGTTTCTAATAATTGATATCTATTGTATATGGTAATCCTCAGTTGCAAGAAAGAAAACTTTTATGGAATAACCTTTCTTTATTAGCTAATTTACATTCTTAACTTAGGTGTATCTTAAAAGATTTTAATAATGTCCTATATAGTCATGAAAAATTAGGAGGAAGACTTATTGTCCTATATAGAGTTTAACTTCTTAAAAATTATCTTGATGATTACAAGATGATGGATCTAGGATATATGAGGCCTTCTTTTACTTATTCTAATTTTCAAAATATTGATAATCTCATCTAAAATCATATAGATAAGGTGTATGCTAACTTGGATTGGATAGTTCTTCACCCCCAAGCTAGTGTTGAATATTTTCCTAGAACTCATTTGGATCACTACCTGATTTTCTTAAACCTTTCCTTTAAGAAGGATTTTAATGTCCATAAGCTTTTTAGAATGGAATCAATTTAGCTTAAGCACTTATCTTTTCCTCATTTAGTGAGAAAACATTAGGTTTGGAAGAACATAGACTTTCAATAAATCTTATTTAGTTTTGCTCAAGATTTAAAATCTTTGGAATAAGGAAGTTTTTGGTAATATTTTTTCAAAGAAAAATAAAATTTCTATTAGACTCAAGGGAATAAAGTTAAAACTAGCTTTTTAACCTAACAATAACTTGATTAATCTTCGAAAGAAATTAAAACAAAAATACTAAAGTATCTTAGTAAGGAAAAAGAATTCTAACACCAAAAATCAAGATTGCAATGGTTCATTGAAGGAGATAGAAATGGTAGATTCTATCACCTCACCATTTTAATTAAAAGGAAAAAATAAAATAAGTAAATTAATGGATACTAATGGTATATGGGTTAAGAACCGACTAGGTGTTTTGAACTTGATCAGAAACTACTTTAAAGAACTCTATTTTATAGACCTAAACTCAATAAAAGATTAAGATTTTCAAGGAAGATGGTGTGTCTATTTGCCTTTATCGGGGCTTCTTTGATCAATTAGTTTAGATTCCTTATAAGAATGAAATTAAACTGGCTTTATTCTTTCAAAAGGCCAATAAATCTCTAGGATGGATTGCTTTAATGCAAGTTTCTACTAAAAATTTTAGTTTATAGTGAAAAAAGTTATAATTAGCACCATTAACCAATAGTTTCATTTCATTTTATATCAATAAAACCTTTTTAGTTCTTATCCCAAAAAATAAAAAACTTCAATTTGTCAGCTAGCTTCGACCTATTAGTTTATGCACAATTATGTATAAGATTATCTTAAAAATTGTTATTAATAGGATTAGGCCTTTATTGTTAGACATCATATCCCTAACATAGAGTGTTTTCTTACTTAATAACCATACTATTGATAACATAATTGTGACTGAAGAGCTTTATCATACTTTTAAGAAGAAAAAGGGTTAGAACAAGGTAATAACATTAAAAATAGACTTTGAGAAGTCCTATAACAAACTTGAATAGACGTTCATTGGAAAAATGTTAGAATTCTATAAGTTCCCCCTCCTCTTAAAGACCTGATTATAAATTGTATATCTTTTTCTAAGATTTTTGTCCTTATTGATGTAGGGAAAGTAAATAACTTCCAACCATCTTAGGGTCTTAGGCAGGGAGATCCCATATCCCCATCCATTTTCATCCTATGCATTGAATTCCTTAGCTTCTTAATTTAAAGAGCAATAGATCAAAAAGACTGGCAACTTGTTATTGCTTCAAAATAAGGCCATGTTTTCTCCCATTTATTCTTTACTGATGATATAGTACTATTGGCTCAATTTACTCCTAGCAATAGTGCTTGCATTAAGGATATTCTCTCTTTCTTTTCATTCTATTTCTACTATGAAAGTTAACATTAATAAGTTTAAGGTTATTTTCTCTCCTAACATTTCTTTCCTAATACAAGAAGAAATTATGTCCATCTTAAGAATAGAAAGCATTCAAACATTAAGAAATTACCTTAAGTCTCCTATGCATGCTTCCAGCAAGGATAAATCTTTTAATTTTATTATTGATAATTTGAGAGCTAAGCTAAGTGGTCGAAAAACTAAATGTCTTAATCTTGCTGGCAGAAAGGTCCTTATCAAATCTATTCTGGAGAGTATTCTTAATCATCTTATACAATACATTATCTTACCTAAAGGAGTTTGTAAAGAAATTTATAGCATCTTAAGAGACTTCCTTTAAGGATCAACAAGAGACACTAGAATAATGTACCTAGTAGGATCAGACAAAGTTACTCAATCTATTAAGGAAGGAGGCCTAGGTTTAAGGAAAACTTACTATAAAAACCTCTATTTCTTTAAAAAGCTCAACTAGAGATACATTATTGCAGAAAAAAAAAACCTTGGGCTTAATATTTATATAGGAAATATGTCTTGAATAGAAATTAACTTAAAATTATGATCTCAACTATGTAAAAGGAAATAAAAACTGTAGAAGACCATTTTAAACAAGGAATTAAATGGCTTCCTTGTAATAGTTAGTCAATTAAGTTTTGGGAAGATAACTAAATAGGATTGGGTAGCTTATAAGCTAAATTTCATGGGCTCTTAACAAAAGAACAACAAACTTGGAAAGTGAATGAACTAATTATATCTCTAAGATTTTAGGGTATAAGCAAGTTTAACTCTTTGTTTGATTTGGTCACTACATGCATAAAGTGTTCATGTTAATACTCATAGAACCTATAATGATGAAATCATTTAGGGATTATCCAAAAATAGGAAGTTTTCAATGTCTAATACTTATAATTTCATTAAATCTATTAATGAGAGGTTAGACCACTTAACTGGTGTTAAGGGGAAATAGGTGTGGAAAATTATGGTTCTTCCTAAAGTCCAAATCTTTATCTAGCTTCTTCTAAATGAAAACATCAAGACTAAAGAAATGCTAAAACATCGCTAGATCATGAAAGAGGATTCATGTTTCCTCTATTAGAATAATAAAGAAACATAACCTTATTTATTCAGAGATTGCCATTTCATTGTCAATCTTTGGAAAAAGGTTGGTATTCTTAATACCATGGTTCAAAGTTTTAATGATTAAATTCAAGGATGGTTAAAAAATAACTATACCACTATAGTTTTATATCAAAAATTAAAAATATCATGGAATATTGTCTTTGCCATAGATATTTGGAACATATGGATTTTTAAGAATAAGATTGCTTATAGGGAAAATAATTTGTAGCAAAACAATATACAAATAGACAATTAGCTAACAAAATTGTTTCTAAAGTTGCGAAAATGTACATTGTTTTACTTAATAAAGCTTTGAATTTTGGGAAAAATCTTACTTGTCATATGTGAGATGGATTTCCTCAAAAGAAAATTGGTATGCACTCAATTCTAATGGAACGATTGTAAGGAATTTAGGTTTAGTTGGAGCTGGAAAACTGATCAGAGACTCTAATGGGAGATGGTGCAACAGTTTCAACATAGGACTAGGCATTATGCAAAATGTCATTGCTAAACTTTGGGGACTCTTTCAAGGCCTCAATCTCTTTATATCCATAGAGATAACTCATCTATATATCCAATTTGATTCTTAATTAATTGTTAATTTAATTTAAAAGGATGAAATCGATAATGCTTTCTTAAAATCCTTTACCCTTGAATGTAAGAAGCTGATGTAATGCCTCTAAGGAACAATGATCCATCATATCTACTACAAGCTAACTAGGTTATGGATCTCTTGGCAAAAAAAAGGCAATAGTTGTAAAACACCCTCTAATTTTTTGAGTAGTCCATTGAGAAATGGAATTCCATTTTTGTTTCATTATATGGCTTGTGTTGTTTTTCTTAGATACTCTACCTCTAATATAAACCTTATTTAGTTTTTCTATTTCCTAGTTAATAAAAAAATTGTACATCATAATTGTTAATTTAAAAGATAGAGCATTACCATACACTATCCATTTAAGATATACAAACAATATACTTAGTGGTTGTTTGGTTCAAACTTAGGAAAGGGAATGGAATTAGAAAAGGGAATTAGGAAGAAAGAAAAGAAATAACTCTTAATTACCCAAACTATTTGGCTCAAATGGAAAAGGAAATCAAGTATTTTTAATTTATTTTATTAACAATTATTACATTAAAAAATAATTTACTTATAATTATTATTAAAATAATTATTATAATTATTATTTTTATTTTATTTGTTAATATTATAATTTTTATAATCATTTAATATTAATTATTAATATATTATTAATATTATTTTTATGATTACTCTTATTATTTCAACTATTATTAATATCATAATAATAATTAATATTATCATAATGATATTAATTATTATTATTTATTTAATTATTATTTTTAATAATTATTATTTTATTGATATTATTAATTATTTTTATGTTATTAAATATTATATATTTATTAATATTATTAATTTCATAATTATTTAATTTTAATTATTAATATTTTATTATTATTACAATTATTACTATATTATTTATTTATTATTTTTTGTAACAATAATAGTTATTATTTTATTATGAATATTTATTATTTTATTATTATGATTAAATTATTAATATTTTATATTATTAAATACTTTATTATATTTTAAAAATAATTATTATATGACTATTTATTTTTATTTAATTAATTTTATTATATTTTATTTTTTATTATAAATTATTATTTGATAATTATTTTTATTTTTACTTATATTATTATTTTATAATAATAAATTATTATTGTCATTATTATTATCATATTGAAGATGATAAACTTAAAACCCATAATGAGGGAATGGGATTTCCTAAATATTTGGGGGGAATCACCATTTCCTTATTTGAGGTAATCCCATTAAAGAAAAATGAAAAAAGAAAATAATTTTTTTCTCAATTAAATAAAAATAAAGAAAATGAAAACCTGCAATTCCCTTTCCTTTTCCTTATTACCCCTAACCAAGCAGCCCTTTAGGTTGTTATTATATTAAAAAAATGAATCTTTTAATTCTAACTACTCAATTAGAAAAATCAAAATGTTAAAGCCTTTTTTCTTTTACTTTTATAGAAATAATTTGAGGATATGGGATAGAGGCTAATATACATAGAAAAGGTATCAAGAAATAAGATCCAATATTTCTATAGCCCAATATTTTTACAAACTTTTATTGATGCCTTATTTATTTGTGTGTCCAATGCAAGCCTACTCTTTTGGAGTTGGTAAAATAACTTGTTGCTTCTTCCCCTTTTCTTTTAATAAAGTTTTTTTTCTCCTAATAGAAATCATTTAGTTTTTTTTACTCAAGTGAAGCTCATTATTTAAAAAAGAAAGGTAAAGGTCAAATAGTAGATCGGGTCAAATATGAACTAACTTATGACAGATTAGTTTATATTACTCATGAAAAAAAAAGAAATCCTATTTTGGGGAGTTTGATTTTATAAAGTTTATGAATTTCATGGATTGATTCATAGGTTTTAACTGTGAATCAACAAACTAGTTTATATTCACTTGATTTGTGATGAATTGAGTCAATAATTGACTGATTTATGTTATCAATGAAAAAATAAACCAAATTTTGAGTGATTTAAGTATGCCAAAACTTATGTATTCTGCAATTTCAAGTCTATTTAATACTCCTAAAGAAACAATGGGTGGTGACGACTATGCCATTAAATGAAAACCCCCCACATTAATGGATTTTGTAGCTAATGTTGTGACTAAGAAAAGGTGGATTGATTTTTAAAATTTTACACTTTTTAAATCAAATTCTATTTTATAAATTTATTTATAAATAATTTACACTTGAAAACACTAGATAAATATTTAGCCTAGACAATAATCAATTCTTAAACAATCAAGATAAAAAATTCAACAAACTAATAAGTAAAACAAAGCATTATGTAGAAAATGTAAAGAAATAAGGATAAAGAAAAACGAATACAAGGATTTATAATGGTTCAACCTTGAAGATCTAATATCTTAAGGAATAAATCCATTACCAACCTACTTGAATTGAATTTTGCAAATTTCACTATCTTTTTAAGTTTAATCTTAGCATGGGAAGAAGCCTATGCAATATCTAACTTAAATAGAAGTAAATCCTTTTGAGTTTCCTCACTTAAAGAACACTTTATAGAAAGATGCCACACTCTTGGGAATTCTAAGGATATTTCACCCTAAAGTACAATGAAAGAGTGTTTACAATTAGAAATTTAAACTCACAAACTCTTAAAAGTAGATTACATAATGAAAATGTAGAAAAGGAAATTTAAATCTAGTGAGTTCAAGGGATTTGAATCATTTTGAGAGAAAAGATATGAAGTTCTTGTACTAATGGAGCACTAAAAGCCTTTTTTTATGTTTTAAGGTCGAGTTTTAGGTTTTATATAGAAGTTAGAGCATTTAAAAATCTATTAGACATAATAAATAACCGTTGTTACATGTTAGCGCTTGAAAATTTGATTATAGAATCAACTTGTTAGGCTTTTAAAAATTTGAAATATCACAAGGACGATTGATTATGGAAATGATTCCCCTTGCATGCAATTTAGAAGTGGACATTGAGAATTGCCTGTACAAGCGATTCTCCAAAGGCAATTTTTAGTTTGAAAATAGGCAATACTTAAGTGAATAATAGCAATGGAGAATTAATTGTTCAATCAATTCATCCTACCCAAAATTTTACTAAAAGACTAGAATCAATTCAAGCCACTAAAATTATATTTTCTTGTTAAAGTTTTTTCAAAATTTATTTTTTATCACTTAAAAATAGTTTTATTCAATATTTTGATTCCAACTCTTAAAATTTATATTTTGATGCAAGATTTAATTTTTTTTAAACATTTTCCCCAATTTTAATTGAACATATTTAAACTTAATTTTGTTTTATACAAATGAACCTATTAGATAATAAAAACCTAATTAATAATCTTCAATCATCTTTAAGCTTTATGCTAGGTCCAATATGACAATTGATCTTAAATTACATTTAAACAAATTAAAATGTGTTATTATAATCAAAATTGACATTTAAATGGGCTAAAGCTATCAGATTTCATTGATTTTATAAGCTTATATTCCTTTATCCATAGGTGGTGTAGTTGCACCTATTTTCTTTAACATTTATTATTATTATTATATTTGTAAAAGATAAAATAAGAAAAAAGTATATATTATCAACTAAACTTTATATTTTTAATGTGTGAAAATAAGTAAAAAATTAAATATATATAATGAGATTAAAATATAAATAAAAAAAGAAATGACAATAGAGATGTAAAAAAGAAACTCAAGATAAAAACAAGTAACTCTTTCTAGCTAAAAGGTTAAAATCCAATGGATCAAACGTAAGTGAAGTATATCAGTTGTCACCTTCAGAACTTTGTCATTTTTTTTTTGGGGGGGGGGGGGGGTAAGAAACGCAAGATTATCTTGTTAGACAAACATGCTGATTAGTCAAAAAAATAAATAAAATAAAATAATAAATAAATAGAAATAATGGAAAAATAAATAGTCTAAAAAATAAAAATAATAAAATAATGTAAAAAAAACTAATATTGATAAAAAAAATGGTAATAATAGACTTTAAATAAATAATAAAATATAGAAATATAAAAAAATACACAATCTTTTGGGAACATTTTCACATCCTCTTAATTAACAACTTGATACACTGAAAATAAAAAAATGAATAATAAATATTTTTTTAAATTAAATAAAGTGTTTGCAATGTAGTTAAGCAATCGCTAATAATTACCCATGATTCTTGAAATTTTGATACTATCCTCACTATAATCAGCCTCTAGGCGCATCATCGATTACCTAATCCTAATAATCTCATGACCCTAATCCCTTTTGATTTTTTTTATTGTGCTGAAAAAGCAAAGATAAGAACCTTACTCTTTTCATAATTTTTGACCTTTTCTTCTTAAAAGGTGATTAGCCTGACGAAATTGTTGACCGCTGAAATTTTGCAAAACAGTTTAACAGTAACTATACCAAATCAGCCCTAATTTTTTGCTATGAAAGTCAAGAAAGTAAAGATGTTGTGGTTTTGAAAACTTGAAAATTTCTTTCTTAAACTTTACGAAAATTAGAATTAATATTTATTATTAACTTAACTAATTATTTTATCAAATTGTATGATTTTTTTATGAATTTTTAAATAAGAATTAAAATATTATAGTATATTAATTTATTTCATTGTTTTTCATATATAATTTCATAATTAATTTTTTATTATTTAATTAAATCTCTATATATCTAATTTAATTACTATTAATTATATAATATATAAATTATTTTTAAAAAATAATAAAATAAATTAACATATTATAATATTATAATTTTTAATTAAAAAGATCAAAAAATTATGTAATTTAATAAAATTGTAAATAAAGTTGACAATGGGTATTAATTTCAAGTTTTCTATAATTTAGCAATTTGATTTTCACATTTTCAAAGTTAAAGAGAATAAAATCCAACCATTCTAACATTGAAATGGATGTTTTTCATTTTTCTCCTTTTCAAAAATATGACATTCTTGAAAATATTTTTGATAAAATTTTTCTCCTAAATATTTTCAAGGGAAAAGATTGATATCTTGGATTTATTTATCACTAGAGTTGTACATGGGTGGGGCCAAATTATATAAATTTTATAGCTTGGCCTAGCCCGACTCGATTAATGTTTAAAAAAATATTGGCCTGACTTGACCTAATCCGATTATTTAAATGAATAGCCCGCCGGACTGGATCGATTATCTGAATAATTTTTTTATATTTTCTAAGTAAAAAAAAAAATTTTATTTGTAAAATTATATATTTAAAGAAATAATATAATATTTAAATATATAAAATATTTAATTATATAAAATTAATCTTATTTACATTAAAAATTATATAAATTTTATAGTCTGGCCCAGCCCGGCCCAATTAATGTTTAGAAAAATATTTGCCTAACTTGGCCCAATCTGATTATTTAAATAAATGGCTCCTCGGGTTGGACTGATTATTTGAATAATTTTTTTTATATTTTTTAGTAAAAAAATAATTTTTATTTGTAAAATTATATATTTAAAGAAATAATATGATATTTAAATATATAAAATATTTAATTATATAAAATTAATCTTATTTACATTAAAAATTATATAAATTTTATAGTCTGGCCTAGCCCGGCCCAATTAATGTTTAGAAAAATATTTGCCTGGCTTGGTCCAATCTGATTATTTAAATGAATGGCCCGTCGGGTTGGACCGATTATTCGAATAATTTTTTTTATATTTTTAAGTAAAAAAATAATTTTTATTTGTAAAAATTATATATTTAAAGAAATAAATAATATTTAAATATATAAAATATTTAATTATATCAAATTAATCTTATTTACATTAAAAATAATTAGATATTATTAGATTATCTTATAAAAAATAAATTAATATAATCGAGTTAGATCAGGCCTATCGAATTTTTTAATCTTGACTCGAGTGCAACTCAATTATTAATCGAGTTTTTAAAAAAAGCTTAACAGATTATCGAGTAAAAAAATAGATCTCAAATACTCTATTTTTATAGACTGGGCCTATCGAGCCGGGTATCTCTATTTATCACTTGAAAATATTTATGGTTCTATCCATTTTATTTTTTTAGAGGAAACTACTAAATGACTACTTATAAGATATGGTCAACATTAAATTAGTACTAAAATTTTTTCTTGTATTAATTAATATCAATTTCAAAAATTTTATTTCAATATGAATTTAATGCCTATCGAATCTTTCATTGATGACTCTTTATTTTTCTTTCATTGATAACAATTTGGTAATATTTTTAAACTTGAACAAAGCTAGTCGATTCAACAAATCCAACTGAAAATCAACCCTTGATTTGATCCATGTATTACCTTAAACCCGCACACGATTAAGCTAGTTTGAGCCAATTTAAACTACTATCCACTTAATAAATCCGCAAAACCGGAGCGAACTTGTTCAGACACATCACTGATCTTATGTGTGCATAAACTTCAATAAAATGACTTAGGGTGTGTTTAAATGTATTTTTATTTTTTGTTTTTACAAATTGTTATTAAAAGTTGTTTTTAAATACTTTTTTTCAAAAATCATTTCTAAATTTAAGAAAAATAATGAATAAAGGATATTTGGTAAAAAAATAAAAAAATTATTTAATTATTATTGTTAAGAAAAAATTCATAAAATAACTAAAATTTATTTTTTTAATTTTTAAATAAGAATATCAGGAACAATTTTTAAAAATGGATTTCAAAAATAATTTATCAAACAAAAGCTTTTATTTTTAAAAATATAAAAACTAATTTTAAAAATAATAAATAAACAGACCTTTAACCACCACTATAAACTTTCCATTATTAAATATCAGCCACCATTCAACAAATATAAGTGATACTCAAGTTTTATTAAATTGATTTTTTAATAATAATTTTCTTAATTTTTCAAATTTGCATTTCATTTTTGTTTTTTAAATAAAATTATCATTTGAATTTTTTTATAGTGAAAATAAGTTCATTTTTTTTCCAATAAATTTGACCCAAATTATTTGAATTTTTTATTGCTAATATACTTTTAATGATTTAAAAACTAACATTTATGTATAATGTGATATATTACTTTTTTAATAATATATATTTATAAAGATAAAAATATTTGAACCGATACAATTATTTAATTAAATTAATTCGGTCTTAATTCAATTATTTTATAGCATTGATGATTGAATTAAATTTTAAAACAGTTGTCTAAATAGTATCGATCGATTTCCATTATTTCTTTGACTAGATCTACGCTAGACAGACTATGTTAAATTACTCTAAAAAGTCCGAGAAAGCTAGCACAGGCTCTAATATAGAATTACAAAAGGATTAAAAATTTATTTTAGCTTTTATAGGATTGAATTTTTATTAATTTTATTTTTAATTAAAATTTTATATTAATTTAATTCCAACGAAATTAAAATTCTTTAAATTTTTATCCTTTTATATAGTAGTTCAATATTCCATCTTATATACAAAAAAATAAAATTTAAAAATTTTTAATTTTAAAGAAATTAAATTAATATAAAATTTCAATCAGAGTTGAAATTAATAAAAAATTTAATGTTACAGAAATCAAGGTAGATTTTTAATCTTTAAAAAATACAGCTCACATATAAGATACTGATGAAATTACAACCATTTTGTTTGTCTGCATATTATTGCGCGTAATTGATGACTTTTATAGAGTATTAAAATGTTTCTATTGACCTTTTTTGATGAAAAATATGATTTATTATGAAAAGTTAAATAAGGATATTTTTGAAAATTTTAAAGAATATTAGGTGGGAATCAATCATAGGATGGAACTTAATATATTGAAGTACGACAAAATTTTTCCAAAAATTTTATAATAGATAAAATATTATAACGTCATATTTTCAAAAACTACATTTCCGAATATATATGCCTTTGTGTAAATATAAAATTTTGCAAACTAAAGATCACTTACGGTAGTTTTGAAGGAAAGGTAGAGAAGAAAGATTTATTGCTTAGAAATTTCTCAATTCTGCTTAGAATAAAATACTGTAAATGTTAATGTTGATACTTATTATGTTATTTTTAAAATTTTAAATTTTAAAATTATTAATTATTTATTTATTAATAAATATAACGAAAAAATTTTAATCTATATGACTTTAAAGAACTTCGTATCATTTGAACTTTGAAACATTGACTTACTATAAAATTCACCTGTTGTTGATGGCTGCTGAGATAAATCCCAGCAAACGTGGTATTTGCGAGGAATTTAGAGAAATTTCTTTGGTAGTTTATGTTAAACTTGGGCTTCTGTTAGTTCATGCATCTGACTTGGGCCTTGGGCCTTAGGAAAGTGATTAAAAAGCCAAGTTCTTAATCGGCCCTATAATTTTAAGAAAAAAATATAAATTATCCCTTTAATTTTAAAATTGTTGAACTTTATTTCTTTTAATTTTAAAATTTTAAAAATTACATATTTAAATTTCAAATAATTTAAAAATAATACTCACCTTTTATTTAATTAATTATTTTATTAAATTATATAATTTTTTATGATCAAAACATTATAAAATATTAATTTATTTTATTATACTTTGAATAATAATTTTTATATTTTATAAAATTATTTAATTAAAATTTTTATTAATTATATAATATAAAAATTTTGTATAAAAAATAAAAAAGCTAACATATTATCAATTAAAAACTTCATTAAAAAGCATATAATTCAACAAATGATTAATTAAATGAATAATAAGTGTCAATTTCAATTTTTATTAAGTTTAAATGAGTGATTTTTAAAATTAAAAGGAATAATTTATAATTTTTTTCCTAATTTTAATTAGCAATCTTGGTGCAATTGCTTATCATCTTTATGGCCCCTTAATTCACATCATTAATTTTTTTTACAAAAAAGGAGACAAGCGATAGAAATGTGGCAAGTTTGGTATGAAGGTCACTGTGCTAGGAACATCTTTGTTAGAGTTATCAAATGGGTTGACTTGACTTATTTCTGAGTTAATTCATGCAAATTAGGTTGATCTACTAATTTTTAGGGAGTGTTTGATTCGCAAAATCTTACATCCTTAGAAATATGTTTACTTTCCTGAGAATGTGATTTTCAAGTATATGATTCTTGGGAATATAAGATTTTTATATTTTGTTCAATATGTATATTTTTGAAAATATTTTTTCACATTCTCAAACATATTATATTTTTATGTTTAGTTCACACTTTATATTTATAGGAATCTTATTACTTTTTCAAAAAATACCTTATCAATTTTTTATTATAAATTAAAATAAATTATAGATTTAATTAAAAATATATGAATAAAGACTTTTGAAGACTTAATAAATTAATAATTTAAATTCTATTTGATTAAAATATAATTAATACTTTAATATATAAAATATTAAAATTTTTAAGAATTTGAATTTAAAATTTCATATAATTAATTATATAAAATAAATAAATAATTTCTCCATTCTTGACAAAAAAATTTATTTTCTTTGAAAAGAAAATAAGAGAGAAAGAAGAGAAATAATCTCTTTTAAATTTAAATTGAAAAGAAAATAAGAATTTTAAATTTTCAAATAATTAAAATATAATAATAACATGTTTTATCTTTAAATATTTTTTATCCTTTTTTACACTCAAATAAGAGAAGAAATTAAGTGTTCATTTATTTTATTGATAAATTTTTTTATAAAAAATATTATTTATATATATTATAAAGTGATGATATATTATTTATATTGGTGATTAAAAGTAATATCTAAAAATTTAAAAATAAAAAAGTAAATTTTAATTTTTAATTCTTAAATAAGTTAGCAAATCAATATTTTAAATCAATCCTAATCTAATTTATTAATTATTCAAATTATAAGAATTAATTTGCTTAAAATCTTAATCCTAATCTCATATTTATATCATATTATTATTAGTTTTCAATATTATATTTCAAATTAAATTATATATATAAATATTTTAAATAAGTTATCATTTTAATATCAAATTTTAATTGAATTAATTATATATTATATTTTTATAAAATTATTTAAAAATTAAAATTAAAATTTATTTATTTAAATTTCATTAATATTTTTATATTAATATTTAATAATTATATTTCAAATTATATATATAAATAAGAATTCAATTAATGTTCTATAACTCACTTCTAATATTTAGAATATTAAAAAATTATTATTTATAAAATTAAATGAATAAATTTTAAAATAAATGTAAAAAATAAATTTCAACACCTTATAACTTTTTATTTTATTATATATAAATTATTTTTATGTTAACATTAATAAAATTAATAAATACCCATATAGGCCATGAGTTAAAATATTAGCTGAATTAATTAGAATGATAGATTCAGATCACGACCTAACATAATCTTAAATGAGTTATGTTATATTTTTCGGTAAAGTTAGAAACTCTAACATAGGATTGGAAGCTGATTATAATTAAATCAAAATTTAATTTTATCTATAGTAAAAATTATTTAAAAAATTATAATTTTTTAATAATTTTGATTTAAGATGTTATAATTTTTTATAAATTAAATATAAAAATCATGAACCTTAAATAAAATTATAGAAATTTATTTTTAAAAGTTATAACATAAATTATTCATACTTTTAAAAGTTAGAATTTAGAATTTATTTATTTATATTTTACTTATTTAATATAATTATCCTTGTTATCATGAAAAAATAAAAAATAAAAAATAAGTTAAAAATGAAAAATTTTTCAAACTAAATTAGAATTGGAATATAGAAATTATTATTTTTTTACTTATTTAGTGTAATTATACTTGTTATTAAAAAAATAAAAAATAAAATTTTTTTAGAATAAATAAGGGTATAGAAGACTTGGGGTAAAATTATCTTTTTACTTTAGTATCAACATTCTCATGGGATGAAATATGAGATACTCACCTCCCCTCATAATAATATTTAAGGAGGAAGTTAAGCTTTAAAATATTTTCAGGAATATTACATTCCTAGACAATTTTTTTGAAAATTTGAATTAAACATAAAAATGTAACATTTTCATAAAATATTCTCAGAAATGTAAAAAATATTCTACGAACCAAATGACCCCTTAGTATAAAAGCTTTAGTCCAGTTCATGAATGCTTATGAGTAAATAGGGTGGCTTGAAGATTTTTTTCTTGTTTTTAAAAAATATAAATATTTTAATTTTTTAAAATTTAAATAATAAAAAAATTTAAATCATTCCAAAATACTATATATACATTCATAAATAATTTATAATATGTTTAAAAACTATATATAACCTTAAAAATATTATATATACATATATAAATTATAAAATATTCATAAAATTAAAAAATGCTATTTAGAAATAATTCATAATATAACCTTACATAATTAATATACTTTTAATGTTGAATCAGGATCAATTAGGACAGATAAAAAGCATTAGGTCAAACTCTTCTTTAGTAGTGATTAAGTATAATGTAATTTTGTATTAATTAAGAATTTAGGCTTATATTAAAATTTAAAAATTAAGAATTATTTTTTTAAAGTAATACGAGCTGATCCATCTTGTCCACAAATTAGCTCTTATGAACCATGAGCTTTATAGACTAGGCTAGAATCAACTCATATTTAAATAGGTCTCCAATATGGATGCCTGCATCCGCAACAATCGATGAACAAATAAGCTAGTTGACGGGCTTTTTTGGTAGCTCTCATCCTTGTCAATTATGGTTATTTTATATATAAGGATTGGATATCACTTTTTTTTATCACCTAGTATATGGGCTTAGCTTTGTTGAGACTTTACATTAGGTATTGTTGCATTTCCTTTAGTGGTGTAAGGGGATTAGGAGGCTTATCAGGAGTATACAATTTGACTTACTTCCGACTTTATGTATATTTAGCATTATAAATAAATTAATTTATAATTTCTTGACTTGATTAATAAGCTAGTAACTTACAAACTTTTAATTAATAAGCTTCATAAAATAACTTATAACTCATAAGTAAGTAGTTTTTTAAAAATTTTCACATTTTCTCTTTTTTTTAATTAAATGATAACTTATATCTTAATTATATAAATAAATATTTGATATATCTATATATAAATATTTGATATATCTTTATTAATTTAAATTAAATAAATAAAAAATAAGTGAATAGATAAATATATAATATCATAAAATATAATTAATTAATTTTAGGTTATTATATTATTATTTAAATAATAAATAAATGTAATGTCATAAATTATTACACCTTTTTTAAAATAAAATAATTTTAAATTTTCTTTGTGAAGTAAATAATTAGAATATCCAGCATACCTTTGAGTTAGGAAGGTAATGATGTGCACATAGGAAAATTTTTTATGAATAAATATAAGTGAATCATAGTGTAAAATAAAAGTTAATGCTTTAGTAAATTCTAGGATAAGAATTTGTAAGGAATAAATAGGGAAAGTTTAACACAGAATTAAAGTATAAGGTTTTAAGTTATTATGAATAAGTATATACGTATAGAAAATATTTAAGTAATATTTCCAAAAGTTTCCTTAGGCACTTTTTCTTATTTTTATAGCTCAAAATTGACCTTCCTTTCTCATTTCTCTCAAATATCTCAATTATCATCCTAAAAACTCTTTTAACTTCCTCATTTCCTCCTTTCTTTTTAATCTAGCAAAGGAAATGATCAATCCTTTTTAAATTCTTCATCTAATTAATGTAAGAACATTGTCATTACTTGATCATCTCCTTATGTTATTTTAAGCTAATGAAGATCTACAATTATTTTGATTTTAATAGAAATTTGGAATCCTAACCAAAGAATTTCTTAATTTTAGAGTGATTAAGAAAAAGAGACATCAAATCTAATCTCTTAACATCCTTTTCTATATTATGTGAGTAGATACACCACTTCTCTTTGCTAATTTCAAAGATTTAAGCTTAAATATTATATTTTAGGTAATTATAAGAATATGAATGTAATGGTTAATTGATATGTTAATTAGTAGTTCGAGTTTAATTTAATGATGGAAATAGCATTAATAACATGAGTTTAAGGTGTGTTTATGATTAGGAATAGAATTATGGCATGAAAAATGTGTTTGGATGATAAAATGTCAAATGAATAATGCTTTTTCAAGTTAGAACCTTGCAAAATTAGACTAGAATGAGCCCTTACTTAACCAAAACACTTGGCCATTGTTTTAGGATTCTAGATAGGGTTAAGTTCAAAGCAGAACAGATGCTCATTTGTCCCAGAAGGCTAGCAATTTGTTTGTTTGTTTTCATAATTTTAGGTTCAACTTAGAAAAGTTATAACTCATTCATCATATAGCCAATTTAAGCAAATCACTTATCGTTGAAAAGATAATTAAGTTTACTTTTAAATGAGATTAGTTTCAAACTAATATCTAATATAAATTTTGAAACATCACTAAAATAGTAGACAAAGGTAATAAATTTAGGATTTCAAAGAATCGAGTTTTTTCTTTTAACTTATAAGAGACATAAATAGTTCAAATCTTAACCATTTTAAGTAAAATATCAGTTTATGGAAAACTAATTAAGTATATTTTCATATAAAATAAATTTCATGAACAATAAGCATATGATTTTTTAGTTACTCATAAAATATCATTTAGAGGTTAAAATTAAGATGATTATAAAATGGACTATACTCAATCTATAATGTGCTATCATGATATTTAATAGTTCAATGTAGGGTGTATGGTTCCTAAACATTAGAATAAGATAGTCTATGATATTTATAAGATGAATACATAAAGTAGTGATTATTGAAATGAGAAATTAGAGGTTATGCTATATGATATGTGTTATAATGAGTTTGTTACATTAATCTTGGAATGAAATATATTACGTGGTCATGTATTCAAGGTATAATGATGTTATGAAACATGATGTGCATACATTTATGATGTTATTGATGCAATAAAATTGTGTGACCTTGTATTAAGGCATGGTATTGCTTAATTAATGTGATGAAAATGGTTTATACCATGATATGAGAAATGAAAGCATTGAGTAAATGTAAATTAAGAAATGTGATAGAAGTAATGTGTATATTGATCAATTGAATTTTGATAAAAATGGTAAGGTATAAGGTTAGTGCATAAGGAACAAGAATGGAAAGGAAGGTAGGATATAAGATGGGAGCAAGAGCCACAAAGTGGATGTATGCATTCTTATACATGATTATTATTGAATGTATAATGAAATGGACATATATTGACATTAATCATTCTTATATGATGTAATGATGATAATGTGATTATGATTGAACCTTTTAATGTTATTTGAAAATGTATATGATGGTATGGTTATAAATAAGCCTTTTCAATTACTTAATGTGCAAATCAATATTTGTAAATTTGTAAATATGTTATATTACTAGGAAGGCCATCCAACATGAAAGAATATTATATTAAATGTCTGTTTATATGAAGTATTTAATTACTAAGCCTTAGGCTTATTTTTTGTGATTTACTTTGCAGATACCTAAATTAAGTCTCCACTGTCACTTTTCCAAAGCTGGATGCCAGACATACTTTTTGATTTAACCTTAGAGGATCATATGTTTATAGATGTTTTATTTTGGGACCTTCTTTCTTGTTACATGTCTATAATGACCTACTTGATTGTGACTAGCGTAAATCTTATTTCTTGATTTTCATAAACCTATCTTACCTTACTATGATATTAACATAACATTGCTAATAATTATAATGATTTTAATTAATTGATTTTATATATGTGCATTTTTAAAATATTTACACTAAAAGTTCGTGAAATAATGTACTTAAAATAACATATATAAGACCTAATTCATTTGCTAAACTATGTGCTACTAGAATTATAGTTGCTTTATGAAAATGCCAAGGAAATTCCTACTTCTAGGCTAGTAGTGGTGGTTGGGGAATTTCTATAGCTATATCTATAAAAACATTGAAAAATTTTAAAGAGTGAGACATTATCTTAGTAAGTAAATAATCTACTTAACTAAACACAAGTAAACAACGAAACTTTTAAACATAAGCAAACTTTTCAATAAAAAATCATAAACCATCAATAACAATGAACAATAGGTAAATAACCTTGTGCCTCCTTGATTATCCTTATCCTCTCATAAATGTTATTTTTATCTGTCCAAAATCTATCTTATTACTTTACAAATAGTTTCTTTAATTAGGTACTAATCTTATAATCTCATATTATGGTTTCCACTAATTCTTAATTCATCTTCATCATTCATTGCATAGCCATTCATATCATATAATTTAATCAAATATCATTTACACTATTATATGTATTATGGATATCATAATTCAACATACTTGTAGTTTATTCAAACATTTTTCATAATTTTCCCTAACATATTATCACATTTCTTATTTATAGTTAAAATAAAGGAGTATACAAGTATGATACTCGATTATGAGGTCCCTTTACAATGGGTCATATTTGAATTTCATAACCAAATATACTGTGATAGAGATATCTCTAGTTGTAAGTAATCGAGTATGATACTTGAATATGAGGGGAAAGTCATATTTAAGCATTATACTTAATTAAGGAAAGGCTGAGATGAATGTAGTTTCAAATACTTGAGAATGGTACTCGAATACTAACCCTTTGAGTATGTTCTCCAAGGTAGTACTTGAGTATAAATTCAAAATTTTCTAGTTTTCACAAAGCTCATTGAATAATTTCTAACTCAAGACCATGAATGTTCAAATACAAATAAAAACTTATAAATAACATATATCCAACATTTCTCATAACTTCCTTGCTCAATATAACGTGTAACTTACTTGATCAACTAAAATCATACCTTTAAATTATCAATTTTCCTTTTCAATAACACACAAGTCAAATTAACTCATAAGACTTACAAAGTTTCTATATAAACAGTTTATTTAGTTACCTAGGGTGTGTGAAGGGGATAAAGGAGAGGAGATGAAGTTGTTACCTGGTAAATTTTATCATAAACATATTAGATTTCAAAGAGGAATTGGCATTTACCTTAATTCCTTTTCCTATTATTAAAGTTTAAGAACCTTAGGTCAAGAATGTAATTAATGAAGCATTACCTTGATTTGAAGAAAACTTAACAACAAATCCCTAGAGAAGTTAGCTAATTTCTTGAGAAATAGCTTGAGATTTAAAGATATGGTCAAAAGAAAATGATAGGGAGGGAGGATTGGTGGTTTAGGAAGAAAAATGGAAAAGATGATAATAATTTTGGATTTAATAATAAGAAAGGGTAGTTTGGTCATTTAAAAAGGTTTTAGAGTAAAATTAAAAATGAGCATCATAAATCTCCTTTATACATTCCTATGTAATTCTAACTACACAATAACCTTAAATTAATTTAATGACACCTATCTTTATCATAAAATTTTGCTTCCCTTAAATAAATTCCTTTCTTAATCACATACATAACTTTTCTAGTTATAGGTGTATATATGTAACTATTAAATAATTAATTAAAATGAAAATATAAAGTACTAGGGGTGTGGCAATATCTTAGTTGATTAACTAAGATTATGATAATTAATTTAGATTATGTTAGTAGAAATCAAATAACGGATTTCACATTAGTCATAGCTGCAATAAGGTCATGATATAAGTATAATTAATTAAATTTTAAGTAATTATATTGTCATTTTAAATATATTAATTATATTAATATAATTTAATTTAAAATAAATATGAATTAATTTAATTGATATATCTATTTATATTAACATGTACTTTTATATCATTTTATATTTTTCAATTAATTCAATAGCTAATTTTATCAAATATATAATTAATTAAATTATTAATTATTAATTAATAATTAATATACCAATTATTAGTTAATTTATTAATTATTTACACCAAATAGAGTCTTAGTTTAGTTTGACTTATTTATTTAAATAAACTAAAAAAAATCAGGTCAGTACTACTTGTTATAATTTATTATAATAAGATACCACGTGGTCACTTTCTTTCATTTAAGTTCACATGCAAATAGTAATTTATCACAAAATCTAGAAGATAAAATAAAACACTTATAATGTATCTCGACAAGAATAAAAACACTGAAATGAAAACCTCTGTTGTAGCATATTAAAATTAGAGAATTTTTCATTTTATAAAAATTAAAAATTAAAGACTAAAAACTTATAAAAATTAAAATTAAAGAATTTTTAATTTTATAAAAATTAAATTAACATAAAAATTTGACTATAAATAAAATTAATAAAAAATTAATTTTTTAAGAATTAAAATAAATTTTTAGTTAAGATAAAAATAAAAATAAATTAGAGGTTAAAGGCACAGAAGCTTATATAAAATTGTAAAATAGTCTCTTTATTTTACCTTTTTTTAAAAAATAATTATCTTGAATAAATTATTATTTAGAAACTAAACAGTAACATGTTATTGTTATGTTATGATTTGGATAGTAACATATTATTACTGTCTGTAGATCAAATAGTAACATACTATTTTTTTATAGTTTAGTTGTTAATGAAACTTAATTTATCTATTTATTTTAAATTTTAGGTTGATATTACTATTTAAATAGTAATATACTTTTCTTTGATAGTTTGATTATTAATGAGACTTAATTTATCCATTTATTTTGAGTTTTTAATCGATGTTACTATTTGAAAACTAAATGGTAGTCTGCTCTTCTTTAGTAGTTTGGTTGCTAATGAAATTTAATTTATCTATTTATTTTAAGTTTTTAATTAATGTTATTGTCTAGAGAGTAAATAGTAATATGTTACTATTTGGAGACTAAACAGTAACATACTCTTCTTTAGCAATTTGCTTGTTAATGACACTTGATTGATCCATTTATTTTAAATTTTTGGTTGATGTTACTATTTAAAGATCAAACAGTAATATCCTCTTCTTTGATAGTTTTGTTGTTAATAAAACTTAATTAATTCATTTATTTTAAGTTTTTCATTAATGTTGCTGTTTAGAGATGAAACAATAACATATTACTGTCCACAATCAAGAGACTAAATAGTAACATATTTTTCTTTATGAGTTTGGTTGTTAATGAGATTTGATTAATTTTTTTATTTAGGATTTTACTCAATATTATTATTTGGAGACTAAATAGTAAAATAATGTTCTTTAATAGTTTAGTTGTTAATGAGATCTGATTTATCCATTTATTTGAGATTTGAGTTGATGTTACTGTTTAGAAACTAAACAGTAATATTACATGTTACTATTAGGACAGTAATATATTACTTTCTGGAAACTAAATAATAACATTTGATTGTTTATGAGATTTGATTTATTAATTTATTTCGAATTTTTTATCAATGTTGTTGTTTAAAGATAAAATAGTAACATGTTACTATTGAGAGATTAAATAGTAACATACTATGATTTGGTGCCTTGATTGTTAATGACACTTGATTTATCCATTTATTTAAAATTTTTACTCAATATTATTATTTAAAAATAAAATAGTAACATACTCTTTTTTGATAGTTTAGTTGTTAATGGGACTTGAATTTATTTTGAATTTTTGGTTGATGTTACTATTTGGAGATGAAATACTAATATGTTAATATTTAAAAATTAAATAGTAATATGTTGTTATTTGATAGTTTAGTTGTTAATAAGACTTGATTTATCTATTTATTTTAAATTTTTTTATCAATACTATTGTTTGCATACTAACATATTACCATTTGATTTACAAATAGTAATATGTTATTCTTTAATAATTTTATTGTTAAAAAAGTTATTATGACACTACTAGATACTGAAAGAATTAGCAAGCCAAAGTTTAATGTGCAATTTGAATAAATTTGAATTAAGAAAAATGAGGTCAAAGTTAGCAAAATGATAATAAAATAAAGAAAAATTGAAAAAAGGAATTGAAAAAGCTTTTTTTTAACCTATTAGAAAAGGGAAAATGCCTTTGACTTTTTGCAAGTACGTAGATTTCAAAAAATTATATGAAATTGACATAAAATTTGCTCAAATCAAACAAATAAATGCAAAATTATGATCTTCAAAGTTTTGATCTTAATTTACATATTTTCAATCAAGTGGACCCTACCGAAATCAAATTTCCTTATTTTTTATCGAAAAATCATTATAAGACAAATAAAAATAAGTGGTTATATACAAAAATTGATTAACTAATCATGCAGTTATACCTTTCAAAAATTTCTGATTTGCAACCACATTCTCATATTTAAAAAAAGAATATTTTAAATATATAATAGTAATAAATCATAAAATTAATGCCTATTTGAAATAAAGATTAGTGCTAATACTTCTTTGAAAGAAAGTTCAAAAAGTGGCACTACAATGCAATTTACAGAATAAACTATACCAAGATTACTAAATAGACCATACCTATTTTCTTTAGACTTGGCTTATAGACTTATTAAGCCATCTTATTTAATTATTAATATATTAATATATAATATAATATAAAATATATACATATATGCATTATATTATATTTTAAGCATGCATATATATATGTAGGTTTAATTAGGTCATAAGACAATTTTAGATTTTAAAAAGGTATTATGTCATTAGTATATCTGAAAGCCTATTTTATGTAAATAAATTTTTAAATTGGCTAACAACTTAAATCATATTTTTTTAATGAGCGAGATTGAACTTGAATTTTGAAATTTTATAGATTAATAGATTAGGTTTAGACCAATATTCTAGAACACAAACTTAACTTGTTTAAAATAAAATCTAACTCAACTTAATCTATTTGCACTCTTTACTTACATCTTCTCTACTACATTAAAAAAAAATAAAAATGTGAATTTTTTCCTTTAATTTTGGAATAATTAAATTTTACTCCTTTAACTTTAAAAATTTATATATCACCTTTTTAAACTATATAAAAATTGAAATTTAATACCCATTATCGACTTAATTTTCTATTTTATTAAATTATGTAATTTTTCATAAAATTTTTAAATAAAAATTATAATATTATAATATATTAATTTATTTCATTATTTTTATGGGCATAATTTTTATTTTATATACTTAATATAAATTAAATTAGACGTATATAATTTTAATTAAAATTTAAGAATAAGTTACAAAATTATGTATGAAAAAAATGACAAAATAAACTAATATACTACTTACTTTAAAATTTTATAAAATTAAGTCATGTAACTCGATAAAATGAGAAATTAAGTTGATGATGGATATTAATTTCAAGTCATGTAAAGTTTAATAAAATAATACTCAAATTTTTAAAATTGATGAGAGTAAAATCAAACAATTTGAAAATTAAAAGGTGTAATTTATAATTTTCTTAAAAAAGGTTATACATTACACGGAATGAATTGAAATAAACCCGTCTAAATTCCTCACACTTTAAATATCTTAAAATTTGCCAATGCTTTCATTAAAATCTAACATAAAAGAAGTGGAAAACTCTTTCCCTCCATTATTTTGACCGATCAACCTTGCTGAAAAATCAACAAATTATAAGACGAATCTTCCTTGGTCACGCCCTTGTGGGGTTTGATCACCACCGAGTTAATAGATCCCAGAATGGGCAGAAAAGAAATGAAATGAAATGAACTTTTCTGTGATTCTTCTTCGAGAATACATGCATGCCCATTTATTTCCAATTTCATCCACATGGCTGACTCTTATCAGTTGAAGGGGAAACTTTTCATTTTCCTCTGAGCTTTCCCCCCGTCTTCGTATGGTTGTTTTCATTATCGAATGCATCGAATGCTTCACGCATGTGGTCTGACTTTTATAGTCTTTGACAAAAGATTATGTCAAACCGTCTTAAAATGCAACTAGCCCTACGTAAGAAAATTATCTAACTTGTGTGATATATTAAAGTCAATCCAAAATTGAAGAAATATAAAACATTTCTCTTAAAAACATATTTGTTCAAACTTAAAAAGTAAGAAGAAATGAAGCTTGTAAGTCTTAAGACAACCTCAGTGCTCTAACATTACTAAAAGTATTGATAAATTCAACATGTATTTTTTCAAACTTGAATTTGATAAAAATAAATGAATATGAGCTTAAGCTCATTGGAATTACAAAATTCAAGTTCAATCTTGACTATTATACAATTCTAATTGAACTAAAATGAGTTTTCATATATTTAATAATTATTTTCAATAATAATACTAAAAAATGATAGTAAATTCTATTTTACGTTATATCTATTTTTCTATCTTTTCAACTAATTATTTCTTTTTTATTTTTTTTTAAAATACAATAATATTGAAGATGTGTTTGATTATATCAAAGTATTTACCATTGAATTTTTATTGTTAAATCTACTCTGTACTAAATTTCTAATGTTTGAATATTTTCTCATTTTAAATATTGAATTTAGTTAATAAATGAAAACGTTATTATAAAGTATTAAAATCTTATAGAAATTCACAATTATCCTTACTAATGATTTTAAAAATTTAAATACTGCAAATAATATATTCAATTGTTATTACAAAAATAAATATAAGTGAATATATTTGTTCAACAAAAGCTCATTAATATAAGATTAGTAGTTGAACATATTCAATGGAATTTTATTTTATTCAATATTCAATCTCAATAAATTAAATAAATAAATATAATCTTAATTTTGATTCTATTCTATTAAGCATTGATACCGTGTTTCTAAACACTTTTTTACGCATTATATTATCCCTCATGTTTACTTTATATTTTAGAGGGGTCAAGTTAATAAATTTTTTATACAATTAAATTTATTGATATATTCTAAATTATATATATATATATATATATATATATATATAATTTTCAAAATGTAAAACAATTTTATTAAAATTTTCAATAAATCAAAATTCATTCTCTTCGAAATTTTGTTCGGTCTATTTGTAGTGTGATCGTGCATAAATTAGTAAATTATTTGATGTTTCTTCCTTAATTATTTTAGTTGACCCCTTTCTATGAAAGGTATTTAGGCAACATGGTCAACTAAAAGCACTCCAATCATATTCGGTAAGGTTCATTCGGCATTCTGAAAGCTCGTAAAAGAATCTCAAGTATTGTTTGAGATGTCTACCTAGGTCAATTAAAAGAAAAAAAAAAAACACTATCCAAATAATATCATGAGCGGATTTTGTAAAGAAAATAATGATCATAACTTAAGTTGTTATCATCACAAACTCTCAAAAAATGCATCATTACTCGTGAAATAGATGTACAACATGATATCTGTGAATTACAATAAAAATTACATTAAATTACTTGTTTTATGCATGTCTTTGTATATGATTATGCTTGCATTTCTATGTGCGCTTGTTTACTACTTCCCTTCAATTACTTAAATTGTGCTATAGATTTCGAAATCATTTGTAATTCTTCCTTGAAAAGGGAGTCGAACTACATTGGCAATTTCGACCGATAAATAATTTACGAGACTAGTTTTGGCGTGCTTGTGCAAGTGAAACTCGTGGGAGAATTATGAGAGGCTCAGCAATGTGTTTTTGACCTTTTGGTATACATAGTGTGGGAATGGTTGACATTTAACTGATTTATAAATTATAACTGAGATTACCTTCATCAATTGTTCGTGGAAAATGCTTGGTTGCCACTGGCATGAGGTTTGACGTTGTGGGTTGCTTAATGTTTCCATCTCCTCTCCGATAGTGACGTGGAAACTTCACAACTGGAATTTTGGATATACATATTGAATAATATTTAACGCGTTAATTTTTTGCAATTAATAATTCTACCGTTTATATTTGGCCTCTCACTTGACTACATTCTTACCCATAAAATGATTATTTCATTACAAACAGTTACTATAAATTTAGTAAAACTAATTCTGACCGTATAATATGATAAGTAGTAAGTACGATGAAAATTTTTGTCGTTAACTTTAGTGGACATGTTTTCTAAAATGATATAAATTCATATAAGATTGCTTAAGTCGTCATTTATACTTTAAAAATACTCTAACTGTAGCCAGAAATAGAAATAAAGTATTTAGAGTCAACTTAACATTTATTATTATTATTATTATTATTGGCTGGTTAAAGAAAAAATTATTTGATTGATTGCATGGCAATAGCAATTAAAACCACCCATTTTTCTCTCAAACTAACGTGTTCATACATCAATAAAACTCGAGTGACGCCTCGCATGATTCCACTGGATTGTTTAGTAGAGGCCTAACAGTGAGGATAATATTTTCATTTACTATGAGCAGGTTTATCCAAAAGTTAAAGAAAGAAAAAGTAATTTTAAATTTATTAATTAATTATGAGCTAATTATAAATGTCTCAAACCCCACCTCATTAGATTCATTGTCGAATTAATGGTCCCCTTCTTGATTCCCTCGGGACTTAAAAAGTCATCATCCACTTGATTGACTCCACAATTAAAGCGTGGCCTCATTAGAGTTACCAGAAGTCATATATCTATCTATATTATATGATTTTTTAATGCTCAAAATGTCAATGTGACGGGCACCACTCCCAGACAAGAATACTATTATACGAAAATTAACATTGTTATAGTCTTATTACAGCAACAGATGCAAATAAAAGAGCGTGCCGACAAATCGGGAACAACATTTGTGTACCGGACATTAAGTTCTAATGCTTTATGAGGCTTCTCCGAACCTCGGAATACGTACGCATTGTCACGGCTGGCATCAACGCGTTTCCGGTTGCGGACTAATGGGGTTGGGCTTCAGCGTGGTAAGTTAATTAACTTTAACGAAGATAATCTCATTCTCGTCAACGACCTTGCTAATTAATAGTTACCATACTTTAGTGGAACGATAAATTGAAACCAATGTAAAAGTTAGAGCATTTATATATATATACACACTAGTAACTTTTAATGGAAATTTTTATGTAGGAGAACTAATAAATATTGGCATTAATAACAAGACAAGTTTAACTACTTATGATGGAATAATAAAGGACAACATCACCGACTTATCTGAAAAAAAATTAAAAAAAGTTAAAGACCACAAACTTGTACATTGATGCCATCGCGTGCTGGGGAAAGAAAGGATGATAAATTAATAAGAACAAATTGATTACCAAAACAATGATATAGAGATGGTAAGTACGCACTGATTAATAGTTGAATGGTTTTGGAGAGCAAAGAAAGAAAGAGAAGATAGAAGAAAATATCTGACGCTTGATGCGGCCTCTCTTAGGTGGGAGAACTCCACCATAAACACTGCCATACTTGTTCTTCTCCATTTTCTGCTCTTGAAACTTCATATCCCCCATTGCCTTCTGATGAGACAGTGATTTATATATTATGAGAGAATGATGTGCTATATATATATATATAGTGGACGGGATGAGGCTGCCAATTTAAAGAGGACCCCATGTTGACATCTTTGGTGGAGTAAAGTCAATGAGGTATCGTAGTCAGAATTGAAAAGAAAGAACGAAGTATTTGAGGGATGGAAAAGGAGAGGAAAATGCACGGATGGAAAAGAAGAGTAAGGGTCCCCTGTTTGACATTTTTGATTTTGCCCTCCCCCCTTTATCTTCTCACTTCTAGGGTGTGAAAAACTTTCTTCAATTTCACATGTCATAACTAGATGAATGCAGTTTTTTTTTTAAATTTTACTGATATAATAATATTCAATATTAATTTTTTTTGTTTTTAATATCTTGATTTCAAAAGATATATAAAACAAGAATATTTTCAAATTAAATTATCACAAAAGAATATTTAGATAAATAGAAATGTACATAAATACAAATATAAACAAATATATTTGATAAAAACTAAAAAGGTGAAACAAATAAATAAATATAATTAGTTTAAATTAGATTTCATCAAATGGATAATGGTTAACAATTTTGCAAAAAAGATTAAGTAACTACATCATTTACTTTATTTTTAAGTGTGGGTAAAAATTGGCTGAATTCATGTAAATATTAAAGAATTTTTATTTAGCTCAAGCTCAATTTGACTTGAAAGTTTTTTCATACTTTTTATATCTAAGTCCAATCTAGCTCAAATTTTTTTATACTTTTTATGTATACATTTTTTAAAATTCAAAATACTTTGTGTGAAAAATAATAAATTATCATCATGAAATATGGATTAAAAATTTTTGTACAAAATATTTGAGAAAAGAATAAATTGAAATGTTATAGGATAAATATGAGTAAGGGTAAAGGTACCCTTTAAAATTTAAAATATTTTGTGTGGAAAATAATTAATCATTATCATGAAATATGAAATAAAAAAATTTTGTGCAAAATATTTTAGAAAAGAATAAACTAAATGTTATAGGCTAAATATGTGTGAGTATGAATGAGATCTATGAAACTTTTTCAATTCTACCCTTATTCTTATTTTTCTTTATGAGTAAAGGTAAGAAGTGTAATACATCTTGAATAAGAGTTTATTTTAAGTGGAGGATAAAATAGGATAAGATATCACTGTATTTACTAAGATTTGCTCCTCTAAATCATTTGTAAACAAGTTTTAATTAAAATTGCAAATAAGCCTTTCCACATTTAACTTGTCCTCTAACTAGATTCCATCTTAATCCATAAACATTTTAATTCAATCCATAAACATATAGTTTTTATATGACATTATTTATTGTTTCTATTTTTTTGAGTTATTCAAAAGGCTTTTGATTTTTATGCCACAAAATTTCTTTTTGAGTAAAATTTAATCTAACACTTTTTATAGGTGAGTATATAAATCTTTTAGAGAAAGGGAAAGATTGTACTCCATTACCTTCTAAATGCTGACTAATCTCACTAGAATACCTTGCTTTTGTTATTTAAAATTCTCAAATACCATTTTATTTTAAGAAAATAGGAATCACTAGAAATTGTCATGAGACAATCAAGCTGCTTTAAATTTGAAAAGGCAATGGATGATAATTTTTAACTTAATATAAACATGACATGCTTATATAGGTTTGTATTGACATCAAATCTATTTAAGAATTTATATTAAAATTTTAAAAATATTATTTAAAAAATAATTAATAATTAATAATTAAATAATAAATAAGTATATATAATAAAAATTTAAAATATTTATTTCAATAAAATAATAATAAAAGTTCAAAATAGAATTTTATTAATAATTAAAACTTTTTATGAAAATAATAAATAATAAAATTTAATAAATAATTTTATAATATAAATTTTGTTAATTGAAATTATTAAATAGGTTAGACAAGTGACTCATTTTGACATGTTTAATAAATATCTTAATTCAAACGACACAATTGCCACCCTTAGCGATGCTCACTTTCTCTTTAAAATCTATAAAGATTCATAAGGATTGGATAATGATCATATTAAACTCTAGAAGAATTTTTACAAAAGCATCATTAAATTCCAATAAGTAGTTGTAAATATAAAACTCAAATTATCCAACCAAATTGCGAACCTGAATTGTACCCAACCTCTTTTTGCATATTTTTTTATGTCATTTTCACTTGAATTTTGCTCCAAAATGTTTTATATTTGATTTTCTAACTAATCCATTCAAAATCCTATCTAGAAATACGTTAAATTTTGATTTCAATTTTTCTAAAAATTTGGAAGAAAAGGTTTGATAGTTTTGGGACATACACTACAATTTCCTTGTATTTTTTATTTAAAAACGATCCTCTTTTCCCACAAAACACATGTTACTAATCATATGATTAAAAAGTCATGGAGAAAATCAAATTTAGATTTCATCAAATATTCCTTGGGGCTATTTCAAACATTTTTTGGGAAATACATTTTTTATTAATGATTTTCACCTAAAAAATAACCCAGAAATTTGTGATTCTTTCAAAACCAATTTGTTAAACTTTTAAACTTCAATGCATCATTAGACATTTTAATTTCATAGGAAATGAATTTAGGTCCAAGGTTTAGAACTATATAGTTTAAAAGTAACCATTGTCTAAAAACTCACATAAAATGTATGCATATTGATGCATATCATTTCACACCAAAATTGTCACAATTTGAATCCAATTATGATTGACATGGATCTTATTTCTTAGTTTCCACCAACCTTAACATTAATTATGCTGATCTCGCTAATAAAAATTTCTTTATTTTTATGATAACTCAAATTCATTTTAAGTTTTAAAGAAAAATGGATAAGATTTTCCCTATTTTCAGGTACTTCTAAAGAGTTTTACCCCATGGATTCTAATACTTATAAATCATGCAATCTTAATAACAAAGTATACACATAAACTAAATAGTCTCAACGTATAATGTTTACAAGATATTAATATAATCCATTCCTAATCTAAGAATTAGTCCTAACTTAATCATAGATATCAAGTTCTCTTAAGATTGCCTTAGATTCTAGCATGAACTATGTAACTTGATACTTTCAAGTTAATCTTGAAAATGTTAAAAAGAAAAAAGGGTAAGTTTTAAAAATTTAATGAATGTATATCTATAAAGAATATCATTATCAATAACTAAATAAGAACATTACAAGTAATTTCATTAATTAATCACTAAAAAGTTTACCAGCAGTCATACTTGATAACTTTATCTTATCTAACAATCTAGCATTTACACTTTTGTACTTACACCCGTGCCAATATTTTTATACATATGAAGGAAATATAACCTAAAGGGTCTTTAATTACCAACTAGCACTTAGTCCCTTTACAAGTATAAAGTCAATGATAAAAATGGAGCAAAGGCCTCTATCACACTATTTCACACACTATCATCTACAATTCATATTTTCAACATTCAATCATTCTTAAGAACTCATTCATGGCAAAGTTCATATAATCATAATATCATATAATAAGAAAATAATTGCATACACCACTATATAACTCTTAAGTCAACCTTATACCCTATCCACCTTTCTATTTTTGTTCCTCTATTGCTAAGCTTATATGCTCATGCCTTTTTATTGGGATATTGTTAATCAATAGTCAAATTATCTAAACACATCTCCCTAATTGCATGTCTATATACATGCACAAATCCATCTAAGGTTTCATTACTTTTATCCAAATTCCATCATATTTCATATATTCTCATTTACAAATGATAATTACATTATTCATATACTCATATTTCATAATAGTTCTAACACTATCCATACTAATGGCATTAATGCCATAATAGGGTATACTCACCTTTCATTATAATTTCCATAATGCAATCCATTAGTATATATACAAGGTAATTATACTGATAACATCAAGCAATAAACCTGTCCCTATTATGTGTGGTCATAAATAACTATTCAACACTCGATAGCCAATTATACATAAAAAATACTATTATGAATCCAAATTAACCAATAGCCTAGATTATGCATTCCTTGTATAGTCCCTATAAGACTATCAATAATAACATACAAGCAAACATATAACACATAAGAATCATCATCAAATATTACTGTTCTAAGCATAACATTATTGTACCGGGCATAACAATAACTAATCAAGTCATAAATCCTTATATTTAAACATATGGAAATGTCCAACTATATTTATTAAACTTCATAATTATATAATTATATGAATTATGTAGCGAAACAAATAAGAAGTACATAAGTTAGTAAATAATGTTTAAAGATAGATATACACTTACCTAACAATACCCATCCTTTTCAAGAAATTCTAGAATATCCATACTCATCTTTCCTCTTTTTCTATTTAATAATTATAAACTGATAATTCATAAGTACACTGATATTATATATTTTCTGCCTAAAAATCACTATTCTAAATTTTATTCACTTCATTCTAGAAATCCTTACTCATTCCTTTGATTCAATACCTTTTACACTACATAAGCTTATTTCCTTTATAAAATCTCAGCCACCCATTCTTTTCACTAAGTTTATTTGATTTAATCTTGTTATTTGCTAATACTTGCCTCTTTTAAAATGTTCCTAGTAACTTAATAGATTTAAAAGTCTAAATAAATACAACTTAAATACTACAACTAATAAGAATAATTTCATCGAAGTATTTAAAATAATAATATTTTAAATATTATTTTAGGATATTACAAAAATATAAAATTAAACATGCTTAAAAAAGTAACAAAAAGCAATTTTAAGTCATAGCTAAGGGAATAAAAGCCAATTGATAAATTAGAATATAAAAATAAGGGGTTTCAAAAGTAATTTTAAATGAACAATTTGAAATAGAACTAGATATAAACTAACATAAGATAGTAATAAAATCTAAGGAATTTCACACTTCAATTCTCATAATTCCATTAACACTTAACATATATGCTTATAATTTGAATACTTAACTAATGAATATCTTGAAGGTAGTAGTAGTCAAGGAAATTCTTAATGTAGATTAATTAAAACAGGCAACCAATCAATCTTTTATTACTAATTCAATTTAAAAGAAGCAACTAGATTCAATTAATAATAATTTCAAGCATTCAAAATGATATTAGACTAAATCTAACAATTTTACAAACAACAATTGCTAAATTCATTCTTTAATTTTTCATAGATATCATAAGTTTAACAAGCAAAAACATGAGTAAAAATTAATAGCAATTAATCATATAATATCAAATTACTGAAAATAATTAACTAATGAGCCCTTATTAGCTAAATATTTAAAGCAACCAAAATTTATGAAGAATAAAAAATTAATAAATAAAAGAATGATAAATAAATTGAAGAAAAAACCACAAATCAAACTAAATTAAGAATGCTTAAACCCTTAAGCCTTAAAGAAAAATCAACCATTTATGGTGGTTTTGCAAGAGAAAAATAGAAAAAATATTATTGTCTAGAGAGAGTTTATGCCATTGGAGGCACAAAAGCTCTTAAATTTAATTTCCTTAACTATAAGACCCAGTGAACCAAGTAAATATATCTTTTACATTTACAATGAATAAGGCTTTGCATAAATTAGTAGCATATATCCTGATTTACAAATTAAATTACTAATAGTATTGACTATAGTAAAATTTTGTAATTCAGCTTTTAGCCCAAGTTTAATTGCTAAAATTATATAATTTCAATAAACCCTAAATATAAAATTGCTGGGCTAGGCCTTATCTAAGTTTAACCACTAGTTTCACCTTAATTGAACTTTTGAAGTTCCAAATATAGCCCATAAATTGTGTTAGGGTCAAATAGGATAAAAATAGAGCTTTATCTTCATGATTAAATTTGATACTCCAAACATTTTAATAGAGCTTTAGCTAAAACATGAAAGTTTTAAATCTTCTTCTTGACTTTCCAATAATGTAAAGAACATCTAACTTGGACATCCCAAAATCAAATTATAGCTAAAAACTTAAAATAATGTAAAAATTTAGTATTAACCAAATAGTTTAAAAACATTGAAAAATCATCACTTAATCGCATAATAAGGTTTATTCTATAATATGAAGTATATATGATGCAACACATTAAAAGATATAAAATAAAAGGAAATAATATATATAATACTTTGTATATCACATATATACACTATATGCAAATAGGCAAAGAATATAACTTGCAATTTACAATTTCTTTTATACATATGGATTTTCTAGATTTTGTAAAAATATACAATCTATGCACAAGAAATAGCATAAAATATTTTTAATGTGCATAAAACTAAAAGACATTTTTTAACTAATATATATATATATATATATATATATATATATATATATATATATATATATATATTTATTTATGCAAGTTTTTAAGTGCAAAGCATAGTAAGAAAAATATAAGATCATATGAAACTCATAAAATATAAAATGGTAGTATTATATTAGCATAAATAATTTCATAAAAATAATCTATTAGACATACATGCTAAGATACAACTCCAACAAGACATATACACTTACATAAATATATATACATGAATAGAATTCAAAATGGCATACACAATCAATTTGAATTATTTAAACTAGAAAACATATATGTTTATATAATAAACACGTTCACTAAGTAATGCAATATATATATACGAGTTACTAACTTTGACTTTGCACAATAATGCATACACATTTCTATTAATCCTATAGTCCTCTATACAATTAGATGATTTTAATTTAGAAATGTTGACTATTAAAAAACCACCTATAAGAAGTATCTTATATGATAAGTAGCACCAAGTATATGATTAGGTTCCAAACATACGTTATAATCTTATTTACATAGAGAAAATAATGGCACATGTATATACATATATTGCACGTTTACATAAAACCATCAAGTAAATAAAGATATGTGCATAAAACATAATATTCTAACTCATTTCAAAAGATCATGTAAGTAAAAAGGAAAATTTGGTTTCATACATGCATAAGGAAAGTAAAATTCATTCGTATAAATCATGTAAAATTTCATACAAAAAATTACTCCAATAAATCAATTATGACATATAATTAGCTAAATTTTGATACCAATTGTTGAAAATTTTATTAGTTCATATAATGCCCCCAAATTAATCATTATGAAATGTAGCATAACATATTTAAGTAATATCATAGAAAATTTAATCCATGAGTAGAAGAGAGAAGTTCATTATGTATTAAAGTATACATAAGTCAATTGTAGCATTTGTCATTATAATTTATAATATGCTTTTACAAGTTGTAGAAAATTAGATTTAATCTATATAAGTCATAAACTATCAAATCCCTTCTTCTAACTCTCATAAATCCTAAAACACAATCACACAATAAGAAAAGGATAAAGGAATCACTTTATTTGATGAAACTTCACTCTAATATTGTTTAATAGAGGGAAACTCTTTTATTATGTTTAAATGGGAAGAAAATGTACTTTCATAAGTGTTTCCAAAAATAGAGAGCTTTTAATAAAATTATTTAAGTTAGATTGTGAATCTTACCTCATTACAGAATACGTACCTAGTCATTTCATATTGGGCCTAAGTACTATATTAAACATCATTTATATTTAGCCTATATACATATTGACAGTAATTAATTCATAAATTATGTGATGGTTCAAACTAGAAAATTCCAACATATATTTCCTAAAACTCTTTGATCGAGCCTTATGATATGTATCAAGCATCATAATCCTATAGCATCCAAATGCAATAATAAACAATTATGACAAAATAAATAACTTTAATGTAAGAATTTGATATTCCATGCACTTTCAATTTTATATTTTTTTACACATAAATTAATTTTTTGCTATATATCTCATATATCTCATTAAAAATATGATATTTTTATATTAATATTGAATGTCCATTAAGATTTATTGAATAAAATCACATATAATGAAGTTATTCTTAGCTTTCATAATTTTATGTCATAAAGGAAGAAAATTATTTATTGTTTGTTTTCTTATGGGTTAATTTGTATTCTTTTCTTGTTATGCAAGTTAAAAAAAGGTAATTAATTAGTGATAATTTTTATTGTAAATTTCTTATAACAAAAATTTGGATAAAAAATAATCAATTGGTAATAGTTTCCTATTTTGATTTTTTTAATTGAAATTCATCAATGATAGTTTTCTATTGTAAGTTTTCTTGTTATGTAAGTTAGGATAAAAGGTAATTAAAATTTTGCTTAGAACCTTTTCTATCAGGTTTTGAATACAAAAAACACAACGATAATTTAAAATTATTTTAAAACCTTTCAATGATCAATGCAAAAGTTTGATCTAAATTAATTAATAAAAATAAACCTTTTAATGTAATTCTAAACTAAACTAGAAAAGTTTGATCTAAATTAAGTCTTCTATGATTTGAATTATGAACATAGGTACAAATTATCTCTACTTCCACTAACATGAATGTACAATCAACATAAATGCAAGAATGCATAGCAAATCACAAATGCTCGAGCAAACATTATTGTGAATACATAATCTAATCATCAAATCACGAATGCCATTTGATGGTAGCATCTCTATTTTATCTACCCAAGTAATCAAATAATCCAATCAAGTCAAATAAGTTTGCTTAGCTTACAACACACTATTGGCTAAGACTTTCTATTTCTAGTTTTTAACCACTCTGGACCTAACACAACTTTAAATGCTTTATGTTGATAAGAGAGCTAAGGTTTCTATAATTTGAATATAATCACTTGTGTATTAGTTATCAATGATCTTTAACCAAAATATACTTAAAAAGAGAAAAGATCATTAGGCTTTGATTATTGATCATGTCTAAATACAATTAGTTTGTAATCAACCTATATCCAATGTTCCTAAAGTATAGCATAATCATATTGTGCTATTATTTAGTAAAGTCAAATCATATTGAGCCTATCTTAATTAAGAGCTCTAGTCTTACTAAGAATTTCTAATTATACTATGATATCAATATTTGATTCATTTTTTATGTGCAACCTTATAAGTTCTCACTACTAAATGATAATCTTAAAATCTTATTTTTAGTATCATAGATAATGAATGATATTTAGTAATATATTATTGCTTCCCAGTAGTGAAAATATCAGTAATTTAATGTAACATTTTCATAACTAATGTTCCATGTAATTTAATCCCTTTTAGTCTTGGATATTTATATCAAACTTGAGGTATGGAAGGCATCATATTTTTTATAGTTTAATATACGAGTTTCTTAATTCCTGAGTAAGCTAATTAAAAAAATGAATGCATATTATATATTAATCCACTTTAACATAAGTAGGAATTTCACTCATAAATATCACTTCTCCTATATAGTAGGGTGATGTGCACGTTGCAATGCACTAAAATTAGTTAAAAATATTGGTTGCTATAATAATAATGCAGATAGTGGCACAACCAATTCATACTCCTAGTGATCCTTTAATTTTATCCTTCCTAAATGAATTCTTAATAATATCTACATAATTATTAACTTATTGATCAATAAAAATGAAGGAAATTAATGAAAACAAGATACAAATGCAATAAAATAGAATGATGTGCAGAAATAGAACCAATATGTTGTTTGCTGTATGAGAGATTATGTAACAATAGAATGCAATTGCATGAAATTAAAATGATAACAATGAAATAAACAAGCATAAAATAGAAATAAAATAGTAATTAAATAGAAACAATTCAATATATGAAATACAGTTGATTCAAGGATATGATAACTTTTATTATGGATTAATCCTAGATCATTAAATATTTGATTGTTTCAATTAATTTTTTAATCTTAGATTATCTAAAATCCCTGTAATAATTCGTGAATCCTATGCTAGATAACTGTCTAGAGTTTAGTTAATTAAGATTAGTAGATGAATTAAGCAATTGTTATAATCCCAAAATTAGATCGAAATTGAGCTAAAGATAGAATTCAGTTGATTTAAAAAATTAAATCAGATATCACTGAAGTAATCCCCTAACCCTCTATCCTAATGAGTAAAACCATAATTAACCAACTATAATTTCACATTCAAATAGCAAAAGAATAACAATCACTAGGTTGAGTACCAATTATACTAAATCAGCACTTAACAGAAGCAATATCAATAATTCAACATAAACAATTAAAGAAAGAGGAAAATCAATAAGAGAAAATCAATATTACTGATTAAGATCTCATAATCCTTAAAGAGAAAAGTTTCACAATCTTTGAATTAACCAAGAGTCTTTAGCCTTCCATGGCATGAAAACAAGAAAAGAAATAAAAAATGCTAAACTTCTGTGTGAATGGTCAATGTGTAGAATGTGTCTTTCCTCTACTTATTTAACCTAATTTAGCTAAAACCCTATTAGACTACAATTGTATGACTCTTAGGATTACAATAATAAGGCCTTTCTATTTTTTAGAAGCCCAAACCTATTTGTTACAAGTTAATTAAATCCATCAGATAAATCAGTAAATTTTTGTAAGTCTGACTTTTAACTAGATTTTAACCATAAAATCAATATAATTTGGAAAACTTAAAAACATAAAACTTGTAAGCCCGTGTCTTGTGAGAATTTAGACGCTAGTTTCAGGTTAATCAGACCACTATAACTCTAAATATGACTTAAATATAGAAAATAGGTTTAGTTGAGACAAAGACAGAGCTTCAGTTTCTCAGCCAAATAAAGGTTTGAAGAAGTCCGAATTGGGCTTTAACTAAAACATAAAAATTATATATCTATCTTTTAACTTTCTAGCAATATAAAGTTTTCCTCAATCTAATATCCAAAGTTTAAAATATGATTGAAAAATAGAAACAATGACAAAATCTAGCATTTATCGAATAAATTCACAATATTATAAAATTGACCACAATTGATAAAACAAGGCCTAATAAGTGAAATTAAGCAATTGTAACATCTAAGAGACATAAAATAGGGATAAATAAAATAGTAAATAATTTTCTCATTAGACGTATAAAATTCCAACTAGATTATTCACATCTTTTTGTATGATTTATGATATAACCAATCTTCGTCTTTTAGGTTGACCCTATTAAAAGCGACATTAAATGGCATCAAAGTACTCATAATGTAAGGAAATATAATGACATGTCAAAGGAACACTTACAGTGTTATCATTATGAAAATTATTTATGACACTCATACAATGATCTATGTAGCATTCTTTTGGTGGATCAATCCAGTGCATTTGTATTTAATATGTACCTATAAGTTGACTTAATATCTTATGTCTATCACCACAATCATTAATCAACATACATACTAATTTCAATATATTATTATTATACCAATTAATAATAATACTTGATTAAGGGCATTATAAGAATAATATAAATTATTTTAGGGATAATTATTATATTTATTTATATTATGTGAATGTAACAAACATAACAATCAATTGAAATGGCTTTATATAAAGAAAAATTAATATAATGTATGCAAATACTAATCATTCTATGATTAACTACTAAAGCATACACCAATGCTTTGTATATGTAGATTGTTAAAATGAGGATTCTACATATTTGTAAAAAAAAAAAAAATTTATATTATTTTAATTGCCTTTATTTATTTATATAATATTTTTGTTGTACTTTCACAACTACTTATTGGAATTTAGCTGAAAATTCTTATTTGTATTTAAGTTATTCAATGGAATTCACAGATGAGCAGGTAGCCTCTATCAGAGCTAAGCAAGTAGCAAGGCAAGCAAGTTAGGCCTTCAACTCCAAGGATAACCATATTATATAATATCTTAATAATATGATCTTGAATAATGAACATAAATTCTTTAGAAATGATCTTTCGGTGTCAATTTCACAAGATACAATCAATTAAACCATGAGTAAGTACTTTATTATTTTTATTCAAGTTTTTTTTTACTTTTTTATTGATAAGTGATTTGAAATTATATTTTTATTTTAGGATTAGGGATTTAACCTATAACAATAAAGGTGACGAATAAATATATTATGATGGATATGAATTAAATAAAAAATGGATGAGTCATTGTTGACCATTTATTCATTTATGATCCGATGTAAAATGTTAAATAGGTTATTAATAATCCATAACTTTTGGATATATGATTAACCTAACACATTCATTTATTAATTAGCTATTATTGTTTCATTTCTTATTATTTATGGTGATATTTTTTTTACCATTCTGTTGTATTTGCCATCACCATTTTAAAACAAAATTAGGCTATTAGAAATTCTAAACTAAATTTTTATTCTTTCTTTTATAATTCTAATTTTTTAGAATTTTGTGATATAAATATTTTTTTATTATCATATCTCTTAAAGTTAAAATTCATAAATTAAATATAATCATTACATCAATTAAGTCAAGATTTATAAAAAAATTATATTTAAATTATGTGTTTAAGAACTATATGATGAATTACTGTGTACTTAACATCATTTCTCAAAATTTCTCAAATTAGTAATATGCTAATATAATTATGAGAACAAACCCAAAATGCAAGTATTATTTTCACTTTGCAATAAATTTCATACAATATATCTTATAATTCTAATTAATAATTTTTATTTATATTTTTTATCACTTTTGAAAGTAATACTATAAAAAAAGAAGTAACAAATTTTTAACTAATTAAATCAAATCAAAATTACCTTCATTTAATCAATTCTTCATAACTTAGATTATGTGATCATCTTTTTAAAATTACTTTTATGATATTCTATTAGAAGATTATGAGTACTATTAAATTTATTTTCAAATATATTTTTTATATAATGTAAATATAAGATTAATACAAGTAGTTAGACTAAATTTTACTTTCTTTATATGAAAATTAATGTCATAACATATATAAGAATCTAATTAGTACTATCAAAATTATTTTTAAATTTAATTTTTGTATGATTTTAAAATAAGATTAATATAATTAGTTAAAGTTGATTTTATTTTCTTTGGATGAATATCTATACCATCATATATATAAGGATATTATAATAGTTTATGCAATATATATAATTTTAAGATATTTAAATTTATATTAAATTGTTAATGTTAATATATATATTTTTATGAATTAATTAGTTATATATTTTAATATAATATTTACTTTGTTTGTAATATTAATTTGTAAAATATATGAGTTAACTTCTTTTATATTTATAAATAGAAAAATAGTTATCCATATGTTAACATATGTTGACCTTTTTTTGATAAGGTTAATGATGATTTGATGCCTTTTGACTTTAAAATTAATATGAAAGAATGTGAATGTGTGAAAATAAATATGAATATAAGTTATGATTACCATATTTATGCCAACCATTTTCACAAACCCATCATTCCTTCCAACATATCCTTTATTCTCTACTTCTTAATCATAAGTGTCTTCTATTATTCAATTTAGATCAGTGTCATCATAGTTGACATGCTTTTTTTGTGGGGGTATTTCTTCTATTTGAGAATTAAACTATAACCTATTTAACGGTCTATCTTGATTAATAGGCATACTTGCCACTTAATTGTTTAGGTTTTCTTGTTGATTACTACTATTATTAATTGTGAAACCCTTTTTAATGTCTTCATCACAAGCCAATCATTCCTTTCATTTGATCTTTCATTCTCAATTTCCATAAGTTTAAGTCTATCATCCTTATAAAGTTTTTAAAACTTTTTAACATTCCATTTGTTGGAATTGTAACATATTGTAATGGTTTTAAATATGTAAATTAATCATATAAAATTTTCTCCTTCATCATTATTTTAGCTTGTTTTCTTCACATAAACATGTTTCCTAATCCCAATTTGATTGCCCCATTCATTTTTTATTTTTCTTTTCCTTACTTTAGTCTGGTTTTGAAACCCTAGAAAATCATATACATTTCTTTTCCATGTAAAAGTACCAAGTATCTCTTCTAATTAGAGCTAACAATTATAATTCATATCTACACCTCTTATTCTAATCCATTCATTCACAATCATCCTATGCTTTTTTACTTGGTCATGCATATCAATTTGTTTCATTAATAGTAGAACATTTTAACATGCAATGTGGTTTAATGTTATAATATGACTATTCCTTTTTGCATTGCCACACATCACATTTTTACCATCATACATCACATATTTAATGAATACATTATCACATTGTCACAACAAGAACTATATTCACACATTTAAATGTAAACAAGGATTTTACTGATTTATCAATCTAAACAAATTATTTAAATTTTTATACAATGAAAGTATAACATCTAATATCATATTTCTATCTAACTTATTATCTAGGATTTTTTTAAAAATTTCGTCTGAAGCCCCTTATGAGGAGTTATGTAAAATATATATAATTTGAAAAAAATCCTAGTCTTAATTAATTTGATAAAATTTGATCTAAACATGATTTTTTAAAAAACCTTTAAGTGATACTTTAATAAGGTAGAAAATAACAAGTTTTAGAAAATTCATTAATTTTAACTAGAACTTAAAATCTAAATTTTTATTTTTTGAAATCTTCATTTTTTTTATATTTTATTTGAATCTAGGAGGCATTTTCATATTTATATTTATGCATTAAGTAAATAAAGATTAAAATACAAATTAATAACAAATAAGCACATTTACTTATATGACATAAATGAAAATAAAAGAATAATACAAGCCAGTTCAACTTGAACATCTTTAAAAAGCAACCTTATCACTCAGTGGCTAACAATTAATTGTTAGCTATTGGAAGGAAAATTAATCAAATTTCTAGACTAACGATTAATTGTTAGCTTAGGGTTCCATAAAATTCCTAATGTAAAAAACACTTTTCACTAATAATAAATTCTACCTAAAAGCATTTAACTTACCACCAATCCATCCAAAATCATGAATACACCTTTAGGATGCCACTTTGGAACCATTTCCAATGATAAAAATAAATCAAACACCATTACTCATCACAAATCATTATATTTATCATATATATCATAAAGCCTAAAACTTATACCAATAAATAAAAATCATTTAGATATTTAAACTAGCACTAAAATATTTATTCACTTAGTATGGAAGAGGATTTAGAAGGTTAGATTTATTAATTAACCAAAATATCAAGAATTCCAAGTTAAGGCATATATTTTCCATTATTTAGGTTACATACCCTAAATTCCTCTAAATATCAAGAAAACTTTGAAAATCTAGTTATCAATAAGATCTTACCTCATTTTATGTGAAGGATTTCACAAAGATTAGCTCTTTTCTAGCTTAATTGAAGAAGAAATTAAAATAGAGGAGGAAGAGAAAATGGGAATGAGGAAGAAGGAGTTAGGTTTTGAAATAAGGTGAAATAGAGATTTTGTAGCTAATATTAGGTTTATAAAAAGGTAAAGGTATTTTTGTCTTTACACCTTAGATTTCACCCATTCTTAAAAGCTCAACTCTAACCATTTGTAACTTTTATCTCTTATGTTCAATATACTTTTCCTTAATTAACCCTATCAAACCCTTTGTTTTAAGCCCATTCAATAACTTATTTATATTTTCCCTAAGAATTTATTTAGGAGTTCTTTAATTAATTAGTTCCCTTTTCCTTTAATGTCTTACTCATACTTTCGTTATCCAAATTTAGTTATTCCACTTAAAGTTTCCATTTTCAAAAATTTATTAATTATTCCTTTTACAATGTAAAACTTTAAAATTCTAAGGAAGATGTAACAATACATTCCTTTTTAAAAAAAATCATCATTAAATTTTTAAGGTCTTGCTAGCTTTATATGGAAATGCCTTGACATTACACTTTCATGTTCATTTGAAACATCATATTAACTTAGTTGACCTATACGTCCAATTATGCTTGCACTAACTTTAAATCTTGCATAAAATTTACTCACTTTTTCTATTGTCTAATGTTAACTTTGGTTTAAAAGCATTTAGCATATCACTGATTTATTCTAAATCATAAATACACATTTAGGATATCATATTTGAATCATTTCTAATAATAGAAATAAATCAAACACCATTACTTATCATAAATCATCATATTTATCATATATATCATAAAACCTGAAACTCATACTATCAAACAAAAATCAATCAAATCTTTAAACTAAGGTTAAAATATTTACTCATCTAGTATATAAGAAAATTTAAAATGTTAGATTTATTATTTCTTGGCCTTAAACAGCTAAAATAACAAGGATCCTAACTTAGAGTTCATGTTTTCAATTATTTGGGTTACATACCCTAAATTCCTTTAAATCTCAATAAAATCATAAAAAATCTAGTTACCAAGAAGATTTTAACTCATTTGTGTGAAAATTTTCACGAAAATTAACTCCCTTTTAGCTTGATTGAAGAAGAAATTAAAATAGAGGAGGAAAGGAAAAAGAGGATGAAGAAGAAAGAGTTAGGATTGGGAATAGGGTGAAATAAGGATTCTATGGCTGATATTGGATTTATAAAAAGGTAAGGGCATTTTCATCCTTGCACTTTAAATCTTTTTCATACTTATAAACTCATATTTAATCACTTATAACCTTTATCTCTTTTGTTCAATATACTTTTTCTTAATTAATCTTTTTAAACCCTTTATTTTAGGCCCATCTTACAACTTATTTACATTTTTCCTAAGAATTTTATTTAGGATTCCTTTAATTAGCTAATTCTCTTTTATCCTCAATATTTCACTTAAACTTTCCTTACTAAGAGTTAGTTATTCCACATAAAGTTTTCATTTTAATTTTCATCATTATAATTTTATTAATTATTCCTTTTATGATATAAAATTTTAAATTCTAATAAGAATGAAACATGCCCTTATAATAGGTTAATGATTATGGCAATGATCCAATTCCAATAATAGATTACATCGGTGTTCATTTGATAAGGGAATGATTAAAAAAAGCTCAAAAGAAAAGGAAAAAAAAAGGACTAATAAGGTAGAAGTTTATATACAGAGCACTAGTCCAACGGAAGTTAAAATGTAGAGTATAATAATGAAAAGGACTTGATAATTAAGAAAGAAAGATATATCAAAGGGAATGAAAGGTTTGTGACCATAGACATTAAGGATAAAACCTTATATCAAAGAGTAAAGAATGAACAAAACATTATGAGGGCTTAATGGGTAGTAAATAAGGACCTATGGTGGTAGTCAATAAGAAAACAACTAGAACAATGAGATAGGAGATAAGATGTTAGATGGGTTGTAATTTAATCCTTTAATAAAGAAAGTGCCCCTACAACAGGGTAATGATGATGGTAATAATCTAATTCCAATAATAGATCACACTAGTGCACATCCGATAAAGAAAGTGCAAGCTTATAAGTTATAGGGATGAAAATAAACCTAAAAAAAGAAAAAAATACCAGCTAAATAGAACTTAAAATGCAAAGTAGAATAATGAATGGGACTTGATCATAAAAAATGAAAGATAAAGTAAAGGGAATGATGGGTTTGTGAACATGCACATTGAGGATGAAACCTTAGATTAAAGAGTGGAAAGTGAACAAGACATTGAAAGGGGCTTTAGTGGGCAACAACTAAAAAACCATGGTCACAGTCAATAAAAGAACTAGAACAATAGGTAAGAGGTATGTTGATAATAGGTTATAATTTAATTCTCTAATAAAGGAAATGCACCTATAATAAGTTATTAATAATGACAATGATTCAATTCTAATCATAAAGCACGTCAATGCTCACTTGATAGGGGAAGTGCATGTCCCTAAAGTTTAAAATAGTTTTAGAAGAAAAAATAAATAAATAAAACTAACTTGGTAGAAGTTAATATGTATAACTTTAGCATTACAAAAATTAAAATGCAAAGTTAAATAATGAAATGGACTAAAAGGTAAAGAATGAAGTATAGATTAAGAGAATGATAGCTTTATAGGCATACACGTTGAAGATGAGACCTTAAAGTCAAATGGTAAAGAATGAACAAGACATTAAAAAGGACATTAGTAAGTAGTAACTAAGGAACTATAGTTATAGTCAATAAGAGAACTTAAACATTAAGGTATAGGGTATGCCATTAATTGGGTTATAGTCCAATTTCCAATAAAGGAAGTGTCCTCATAGTAAGTTAATAGTAATGGCAACAATCAAATTGCAATATAAAGCACATTAGTGTTTATCCAATTAGGGAAGTGCTAGTTCACAAGGATCAATATAGGCCTAGAAGAAGAAGAAATAAAAGGGATCAACCCAATAGAAGTCAATATACAAAGCATTAGCTTAATGGAAGTTAACATACAAAGTAGAATAATAAATAAGATTGGATACTAAAGAATGAAGGACAAATTAAAAGGAATGAAAGTTTGTAACCATGGACATTGAAGATGAGACCCTAGATCAAAGTGTGGAGAATAAACAAAACTTTGGTGGGGGCTTCAATAGGCAGTAACTGAGGAATTATGATGATAATCAATAAAAGAACTAAAGCAATGGGGTACATGGTGTGCATAAGATAGGTTGCAATCCAGTCCTCCAATAGAGGAAGTGCCTCTATAATTGATCAATAATAATGGCAAATGATCCAATTCCAATAATAGATCACACTAATGCTTATTTGGTAAAGAGAATACAAGTCTTCAAGGATCAAAATAGGCCAGAAAAGAAGAAATAAAAGGGACTAACCTAGTGGAAGTCAAGATGAAAAATAGAATAATAAAGAGAACTAAATGGTTAAGAATGAAGGAAAGATTAGAAGGAATGAGGGGTTTGTGACCATGAACATTGAAGATAAGACCCAAGATCAAAGAGTAGAAATGAACAATACATTGAAGGCTAAAGAAATGAATAGATGATACTAATAAATAAATACAGTTAATGTAAATCAAATTTTTGAAAAAATTACACTTTATCCACTCGTAGTTTCATCTTTTTTTCATTTAATTCATTTGTTATTTTCAATATTGAAATTTATGTACTTGTACTTTTAACCTTTAATACTTTGCCCACATGGATTATTTTCCATCCAAAATTTAATTGAAAATTCACTTTTATCACATATAATATCTATTTTCCTATATTTTTACTTAATTTGACATTCATTCAAAATTAATTTATCTTTAAAAAATCTTTATTCTATTGGAGATTTGTTTTTTGTAATTTATTTCATGGTTGTTAAATAAAGGTTTTGAATATGATTTTTTTTAAAAGAATAGATTAGTTCTAAGTAAATGTCAAATTAAGGAAAAATATAGAGGGGATAGATTTTATATTAAATTTTTGACAAAAAATATTTTCGGTGAGTAAATTATTTATAACTAAAAATACACATAAGTGAATTTATACACTTAAAATTACGAGTTAAATAAAAAATGATAAAATTACAAGTGGATAAAATATAATTTTTCTTAATTTTGTCAAATGAGTGATAATAAACAATTTATGAAAAGATTAAATAAGTGTATCATTCACTTTGTTTAAGTGGAGAGAGCTAGTTTTACATGTTTAGTGTGTTGGAAAAATTAAATCAGGAATTGAAAAGTCAATCATATGATCATATTTATCATATTACATATCATATATTAAAATCAATTAATCAAAAAATATATTAAAATGAAAACCATACTTGATTATCGATTTAATGTCCCTAATAATGGATTTGATATATTTTTTAATCATGAAATATTCTTGTATCTTAAATACATTTGGTTTTCTTGACTATAAAAAATAAAGAAAATATGATAAAAGATTATGAAGGAGTTTTCCAACTCTCATTCTTAAATACATTAGAAGCCTTATATTTTAATAGAGCAACTATAAGTATGTTTAGAGTGGGATTAGGGATCTCTGCTTAATGAATCAAATTGAGTCAATTGATCCATCATAGAAAATCCAAAAATAAGAACTTATAAAATAAAGTATCCACACATGCCTAAGTGTTTAAATAGAGTCCAATTATAATGTGATAATCAATTTGGGTATAACCAAATGCTGCACATTATCATGCATTTTTTAATTTCAATCCTTAATTTATTAGTGATTATACTAGTACAATAATTTTAACATGGTGCAGCGCCAAGTGATATGATTCTCATTTTCTAAATAGGAAAAGAAGATAGGTCTAGTTTGATAATACGTACGATATATATTCTTATAATTGTTAGACATTTTTTCATATTTTTTAAAATAATTTTTACATTGGAAATGGTAGTTTTAAGTGTGAAATAGATATATAAGCTACTCACTCAATTAGCATGGACGTCTATCACTTATGCATGTTAAGATGATGATATATACGGTGATATAGCTCTATTTGGAGAATTTTCTTTGAAGTTTCATGCATGTGTATTTTATATTTGGTGGTACTAATTTAAGTCAAAATCACAGTATATAAGAATGTCAATGGCATGTGGGTTAGGTTGGACTTTTTGGATAATTAAATTAAGGTTGTGTGCACAATAAAGGATAACTCATTTCTTCCCATGAAAATGGAAGAGAAGTTAGAAGAAGAATAGAATAGGAAGCAGAAGAATGAGAGAGAACATATGTGCAAATGGAAGAGTAATCAGCCTCAACTAAGGGCATTAATGACTATCAACGTAGAGTCTGGTGAACATTAGGCATGTAAAACGGGCCTTTGGCTCGCGATTTTTGTGGCTAGCCCAAGAGTGCGGGGCAAAGCGAGGGTGAAAAAATAAGCCCATTTTTTTACAGGCCTAAACAGGTTAACCGCACTAGTCAGAGCCGGTGCGATTGTAGGCTGATCGCGAGCTTTTTTTTTCATTTTGATAATATTTGAGCCTAATCCAACATTCTTCGATTACCCATTAAGAATTTATTCTAATCCAGACTCAGAAAAATAATCTTTTTAATTATTTTCATGAAACAATATTGTTTAATACTTGAATTATTTCTCGTAAATGTAATTAATAGTGGATGGTTGGACTCAACTTAGCATTTCTCTAGTCTCTGGTCTTGAAAGTTCTGTTCTATTTCGGTGCCTTAGGTTTTCTCGTTTCCTACTCTCAAGCTCAACTCGGGCAGGCGTGAAGCAATCTGTTACCAGAATACTATTCACCTCAATCATTGATAGAGATAAGTGCACCTCCTTGGATGTCTTACTTTGAATATAACTAGTTGATGAACCAAGCACTGGCCGAGACTTGACTTCTGATCCTCATTTTCTTTTTATGGCCATGAACGGTAGAGGAAGAAAGGTAAAATCGAAACTAAAGGTCAATGCTTTCTATTTATAAGAATCTGGTTATCGAATTTGCTCCATAGAGTAATCCGAGGATCTTCATCTAGGGCCGAGACCCACTCTCAACTTTTCATTTCATCAGGTCATCATTTAGTTATTCAGAATCCGTGGTACTTGCTCCTCTTAATATCTAATTGAAGCTTCAGCGTTCGGTTCCTGTCCTCACAATCTACTGGACCGAAGTCACTCAACTGGTGAAATATTATTTCTGAGGGACCGCCATTCTTGTGTCTGTTCAACTCGCTTAATTTAGTCCTTTCATTTGTTAATAGAACCAAGGTAAATTTGTCTAATTTTTTTACTTTATTTTTTGTGTTTTGATACAATGTTAGCTGGAACCTAAGATTAATTCTATTTTTTTACTTTATTTATATAATTATGTTTTGATATATTGTTAGCTGGAAAAATATTGTTAGCTTAAACAATAATATGTTTTAAAGTGTGTTCTAGGTTTTAAATATAATCTGTGACATGATGTGATGATGTGTTTAACTCACTCAATTGAAAATTTAGATTATATTGCTATAAATATAATGTTTTGAGTATACTCCAACTTTTATAAATTTAACGTTATTATTTTTAGATAAAATATGCATCAAATAAGTTGTGTTTTTGTAAATTGGTAGGTAGTATTAAATATGGCAGATTTATAAGATATAGAGCTAAATCAGTTTGAAAATTTGGATGAAAGTCGAAGGCAAGATCCTAATCATAGCTCTCATTTGGGAGCTCAAAATAGCATTTAATAATCTGAGGTTGAAAAAGAAGTTGAATTAGCAGATGATGTTGACACTAGTATGGGTAAGGGGAAAAGAAAAAAGACTACTTCTGATGTGTGGAATCTTTTTTATCTTGCTAGTATAATTGATGGAAGGCTTAAGACTAAATGTAAAGGGTGTGATGGACTTTTTTCTAGAGGTGATAGAAGCCATGGTACCTCAACTCTTTATCATCATATGGAGAAGTGTGATGAAATTAAAACATTAAAAAATCATAGAATTCCTCCTATATTTCTTGATCGTTTAAGGAAGTTAAGAAGTAATAAAATTGATTTGAAAGTTTTGAGAGAAAAAATTGCCATGGCCATTATAAAACATGACTTGCCTTTCAAGTTTGTTGAATATCAAGGGATTAGGGATGTGTTTAAATATTTAAATGCTGATGTTAGATTTATTTCTAGAATTACTGCAAGTTGTGATGTATCAAAAGTTTATGATGAACACAAGAAAAAGTTAAAAGAAAACCTATCTAAAATTTCTAGTAGAATATGTCTCACTTGTGATTTATGGACTGCTTGCACTAATAAAGGATATATTTGTCTCACTGCACACTATGTTGATTTAGATTGGCATTTGAAAAGTATAATTCTTGCTTTCTCTGATATGCATCCTCCATATTCGGGTGTGGAGTTAGCAAAAAAAAGTATTTGACATATTAATTGATTAGGATAATGCTTCTGTCAATGATAATATGCAAATGAATTTAAAGACCCAAATGGCTTTAGAAGGGGGTTTATTTTGTGATGGTGAGTTTTTCCATGTTTGTTGTTGTGCTCATATCTTAAATCTTATTGTGCAAGAGGGGTTAAAAGTATCCTTAGGTGCTTGTCATAAAATTAGAGAAAGTATTGTGTATGTGAAAAGTTCGGAGGGTAGAATGAGAAACTTTGAAGAGTGTGTAAGAAGGGTTGGGGTTGATAGTAGTGCAAATTTGCATTTGGATGTGCCTACTAGATGGAATTCAACATATTTGATGCTTAAAGGTTCTTTCAAATTTAAGCATACATTTGCTAAGCTTGCATGTGTTGATAACAATTATAAGCATTGTCCAACAGATGAAGAATGGAAAAAAAGGGAGATAATTTATGCTTTCTTAAAACCATTTTATGACATCACCAACTTGGTTTTAGGATCTAACTATCCATCATCTAATTTGTATTTTGGCCAAGTTTGGAAGATTGAGAAATTTCTTGTGGATAATGAGAACAATGAAGATGAGGTCATAAAATCCATGACTTGTAATATAAAGAAAAAATTTGATAAATATTGGAGTCAATATAGTATTTTACTTGCTATGGCAGCGGTCTTTGATCCTCGGTTGAAGTTAGCAATGTTAGAATTTAGTTATCAAAATATGGATCCCTCTTCTTATCAAGAAAAGATTGATGTAGTGAAGGCCAAATTATTTGAACTCTATGAGGAGTATGCAAAGGATTCTCCTAGTCCTAACTCTTCAAATATTGATCAAATAGCCTATGGTAATGACTCATTGACCTCTTCTACAAGCACTTCGGATTTGAATAATGTCAGCTTCAAACTTCAAACTTCATCTTGTATGAATTTTTTTATTTTTATAATTTGATTTGAATTGTTATAACTTTATTTTTCTTGTAAATGTGGATTAATTTCAAGAATAGGGTTGTTAGTCCAACTTTCAATTCCAAGTCTCAAGTGGAAATTTACTTGGAGATGCCATTGTTTGAAGTTGCATTGTATAGAAATTTAAATGTTTTGGAATGGTGGAAGGAGCAATCTAGGAGATTTCATAACTTATCTCTTGTGGCTTGTGATTTATTGAGTGTTCCTATCATAACTGTAGCTTTAGAGTCAACATTTAGCATTGGAAGACATATATTGAGTAAGTATAGGAGTCGTCTTCTTCCAAAAAAAGTCCAAGCTCTCATATGCACATGTAGTTGGTTTTATGGATTTGATGCTATTGATAATGTTCTCATTTGAAAAATTATTATTTTTCAAATTTTATATGGTTTTATAAAAAATTATAATCATGATTTCATAATTTACAGATATTGAAGATGAGGAGGAGGAAATTTGTTTCGAGGAAGATTCAAACAATCCAAGTACAATTATAATTATTATTGGATAAGGTATAATTTTATTTGTAGTTATTTGCAAACATATCATTATATTATATGAATGCTGTTTATATGAATGCTGACTGACATTTTGATTATAGAGTCATTATTATTAATATTTTCCCTTTTGCATTCTTTAAAACCTCCAGTCTGGACTCTAAACCTATCCTTTTGGTTTCATTAATTATTTGGTTCCCACTTCCTAGCTATTCTTTCCATTTAGAGTTTCTTGCTCTTCTGGTCTAACTTTTTCATCTTGGTGCATTTTGCTTTATCGAGTTGCATAACTAAAAAAAGATAATTTTTTTGTTTTATAATTTGCTGGACTTTCGAGATGGTTGGAGGGGATTTCAATTCTCTAACTGAATGGGTCACTCGTAATTGAATTCTTTTTTGATTGGATAGTTTGTATTTTTGCTTTAGTTCTTTTGTTTCTGCAACCAGCGTTTCATTCCATGCTATGCTAGTATGTTTAGTTTCAAGTTACTGTAATCTGCATTGTTTTTTATGGAATTTTAATTTCTAATTTGATTGATTGAGTGATTGGATAGTTTGTATTTTTGCTTCAGTATCTCTAGTCTTTCTGCCCCTTTTAGTATATTAGTCAAGTTAAAAGTTCAATTTCTTCATTCACTAGTCACTAGGTTAATTTGTTTCATATTTTGGTGATTTACTACTTTTATTTTATTTCTTAAGTATTTATTTGTTTATTCTAATGGTAGGTTGTTGTAGAGTAGTGAAATGAAATTACCAGAACAAATGTTGAATGCAATCAAGAATTACTGGTTGTTAGGTCATTTATTGTCAAATGGAATTATTTACATCAATGATTCTAGAACATATTAACTTTATTGTAAGCAGCAAATTTGTTGTCAAATGAATTTAGACTTTTGATGGTAGGTTGTTGAGGAGTGAAATTAGTACCACTACTGAGCAATCAAATACTGGTTGTTACGGTTATTTGTCAAATGAATAATTAGACCTGAAATTAATTATTTAAATTAATGATGCTGGAACGTAACTCAAAGCAGAGTCAAATATTGCTAGAATGTTTTTGGATTGATTTTGAATCTAGATTGAAATGGGAAAATTTCAATTAACAGAAATACTAAACTAAATCAATAATGCAGATACAGGTATCCCTTTGTTCTTGTTTAGGTTGTTGCTGATCATAGGAAGATCTTCTGGGATGTTTGTGTGAAAGCAGTTGATGGTAATAATTGATGATGCCACCCATTTCAGGGACAATCTTTTATACAATCGACTTACTTCTAGTGACGTTTTAGTAAGGTTATTATTATATCTAAGGTCACCCTTATGTTGAGATTAAATTAATAGCATTGGCCCTGTCAGCCTCGAAAGCAAGACAAACATGGAGCGCGCTGTGAGTCACATGAAGAGGCCCGGAGAGGTGAAAAAGAAAACGAAACGACGCTTGAAATATAGCAGGCCGTATTAAAAATCAAGCAATAGATGTAGTCCTACTCGTGGGCCTGCTCACCTCACATGCGGGGCGGGGTGGGCTTCAATTTTCAGGACAGTATGCAACGTGAGCCTATGCAGTTAGGCCCGTGCGGGCCTGGCCCGCATAGCCCGCCCCGTCCCAACTTTCATCCCTAGTGAACACTGTGGCACCCCAAACAAAAAGCACGCCCTAGCGTATAGTGGCGCTCGAAGAACAATCACAGGCAACACGTTACCCTTTTGATTTGTTTATTAGATTTTATTGGCCCATTATTTGTGGTCTCCCTGATTCTTCGGCCCGATATATTTATAAGTTCTCTTATAACAAAAAAAAAAAAAAGCATTAACGGAAGAATATGTGACAATTAACAAATAATAGGAAAACATTGGTGAAAAAAGACGGTAAATAATCTAATTTATATTTTTTAATAATATAAAATTATGAATTTAGTAATAAAAATATTCAATACCAAAAAATAATCAATTTTGCCACTTCGAGTAAAAAAGAATTTATTATATTAGAGTCTAGTTGGCACGTTGTATAATATAATACTAGGATATAATCCGTGTGAAGCCTAAGTTACAATTTTGCTTTACTAAAGCCTAACATTACAATGAATGTATTAATCTATAATTTTATGTTATTAATAATATACGGCCAAGTATTCTCTGAAAAGAAAGATATAAAATTTTATTTATATTAAATAATTCATAAGTTTTAAAATATTTCATTGAATACAATATTAGTTATAATATTAAAATTATCAGTTACTTTATTATGAATTAGTATAACTGCGAATATTTTTATTAATTAAGAGTTATTATATATGAATTAATTTAAAAATATTATTAATCTACTTATCATAAATATATCTTTTCAATTATCTTTGAAGAAGAGATGTTATTTGAGAAATAACAGTTAAGGTTACACTTATATAAAATTATAAATTTTAATACATTTATTTGAATACTATATTAATAGTGATATTTGAATTATTATTTACTTCATTATAAATTAATACTTTTAGTGATTCTTTACTTATGATTCTTAAAAGATAATAATATACACATATAGTTAAATATGATTAAATATAAGTTTTTCTTGAAAGTTATTTTGATTTTAAATTGTAAATTTTATAGATTTAAAAATTATATTATTATTTATGAAATTATAATTTTATGAAAATTAATTACACCTTATGTATGACTTCCTCCATTCTATTTTATTTGTTATTTTAGATAATTTTTTTATTATTTATCTATATATTTTTTAAAAACCAAAAATAAAATTATTAATTTTTTTAATTTTAATTTTAATATTCTAATAAATAATCAATCACTTTTCTCTATTAATTATTAACTTTTAGTAAAGAATAAATTTGCAAATTAAAATTCTTTTCTTCTAAGATTGTAGTTAATAATTACCTTGTTCAATTCTTATGTATTTACTTTAATGATAGATAAAAAATAAATGGTGGAGTAAGTGATTAAAAAATTTTCATATAAATACTTTATTTATATTAAATATCAAATAATTATAATAAAATAATTAAATTAATTTTTTATGTTTTGTATCCTTGCAAAATTCATAAGAAACTTGACACTGATAAGTTCTAAAAGTTTTTACTACAGAAAATATAATTCAATCATTAATTAATATGTTTAAATTATTTATTTATTTAAAACAAAAATATTCTAACTTTACTATTTATATAGTTTGATTCACTAAGTTTTTGGTAATTATTAATTTTAAGCCTAGTTCAATTTGTTAATTAAAATTTTTAAATTTTAATTTAATTATAATTATTAATGAAAATCAAATGTGATTGTCATTAGAGATATTATAAAAATACTATAAATAAAAGAAAGAAATTGTATAAATTACTTTAGAAAGAAAGAAAATGCATAGAAATTAGAAAACTCAATAAATCAAAGAAAAATTATAGAAATTATGAAAATATAATAAATAAGGGAAAGAAATTAGATAGCTCATTTTCTCAATTTAATACAAATTATTATATATAAATGAAAGATTCAATCTTTTACACTAATTGCATGAATATAACTCACCATACTATAATATTCATTAAGAAGAACTTGATTACATCGTAATATGGTATTCATTGAGAAAAAAATAATAAATTGATATGTGATGAGTTATGAGAATGATATTTGTTATAATAAAAAGTAGGAAATATTACAACTGATATATAATATAGAAGTAAGAATTCTCAAATAGTATAGTATAGTAATATAAGATAAGGTAATATAGTATTTTAAATTTGATTTGTTACTATATAAGATGAATATTTATATAAAATTATCCTCTCTTTTATTTGTTGTCATATTGTAAAAAAATGTATAAGTTTAAAAAAATTAATTTTATTAAAATATAAAATAAATAATAAAATTATTCTAAATGAATTTAAAGTATATAATTAGACAAAAGTGTCCTTCAACAATAATATATTTTGAAAAATATGATAATATATATAAATTAAAAATTTATACTATGATAATAAAATAATATTACATCATTCACCAATGCACATATACATATGTTATATGTGTCCACGCAAATATGTATTGATGGATGTTTGTATAAGAAATTATAATAAATTAATTTAAGAATACAAGATTGAATAAGTACATTATATAAAATCTTGAAAAACATTTAAAAAATAATATACACTATCAACAAGTATTATGAATATAATCTAATATTGTCAAATAAAAATTTGAAAATATTAAATAAAAATTTTAGTGTCAATATATTTTTTTTAATTTTAATTTTCTGAGAAAGATGTAAAAGAGTGAGAATTAAAAAGAATTTTTAAATTTTTATAATTTATAATTTATTTTATTATTATCATATCAACCTTTATCTTTTTTTTATAGAGTGAATATCCTCATATGAAATTAATCATATAAAAACAACTTTTGTATAGATTATATAATCTATTTAAAATATCTAAATATAATATAAACCTTGATTATATAATTTATTTTATATTATCAGATTTTATACAATATGCTAAATGAAGCTTGTTTATAATGCATTATAACTTTGATATATATAATCTTATAGGATCAAATCTAATATCTTTCTTGTGGAGTTCTTTTACACTAATGCAGCTAGTTGAGCTCAAGAAAGAGTGATTTGTTTAATAAATTATTTTTAGAATGTATTTTTAAAAATTATAAATTTAAATGTGTAACTTAAAAATAAAAAATAACTTTTAAATATTTTCTTAACTTATTCTCTCTTTTTATGTCAATTTTATAATTAAATAAAATATTTTCTTATTTGTAATATCAACCACACTTTATTATTGATTTTTCTTTAATTTGAAAATGATTTTTTTAAAAAAATTAAACTAATTTGTCAAAACACAAAAATAATAAAATATCTCTAAACACACTAAAAAATGTCATGGAATTTTATTAACACCATTTTGCTACATACATACACACATTTAGCTTCAAACTATTAAATAAAATAACTCAACCTTTAGGTTTATTTGTCCATTAATGATCCTTTTATTCATTTATCCACCTATTCCTTATTTAGAGCAATCACCTTTCATATGGCAATGTATTATTAATTGATTTTCTACTTAAAATTTCATTAACTTCTTTTTGCTTTTTTGACTTTTCTTCCTTTTGATTTAATTGTTTTGATGTTTTAATTGTTTTAATGTTATTTCTGTTTTTGCATTGCAGATATGCTTCTATTTTAAAAATAATTTTTTATACGTTAGTGATCTCTATTTGTACTATAAGGATTACTCTAGTTTTGATTACCTTTTTCTCTTTTCCTTTTTGAAATTTCTAAAAAATTTCATTTCTTAAATGAAAGTTGAATGTATTGCTAAAATTTTTTTCTTATTCTTTTTCTTCCTCCTCTTTTTCTCTTTAAAGTTTCTAAAAATTTTATTAATTTATTTCTTTGTTAGCCATTTTGCTTCCAAACTGGTTTTCTATTTCTCAATTGACATAACACATTTTCCTAAGAAAATTTTTCTCATTCATATTTTTTGTTAGCTTTGTGCAATTTGGCATTTGCATTTTGGAGTTGTACATGTATTTACAAGTTTCTCCTTTTTCCACCATTATAAAATTTTTACAATTTTTTGTTTGACTTTGAGTTTTTTGTTTCATGCATTTTGCAAATTTATTTGTACTTAGATATTTATATTTGCATTTTGAAGCTACATCTGTTTCTACCTTTTTTTCTCATTTCCTCTCCTCTCTAAAAAATTTACAAATTTCTATTTCTAGGATTTTATCAATTAACTTCTATTTACAAATGAGATTTTACTTTTCAAAATTTTTTATCATGGGATTATTTTTTTGGCATTTTGTTAATTTTTTTGAATAAACAATACATTTAGATCTTTTTTATAGTTCTTTATCTATTTTATTGCTGATGTTTAGTATTGACATCCATCAGAAAAATGATATCTTGTGTGCTTGAATTTTCAAGACAATGGTCATGACAACATTAAAGTTATGTTTCTACTGGCACCTACAAAAATCTAAGTTGCATAAGTTATTTCATGAGGTGTTAAAATTATGAAATTACATAATAATTTGTTAGCATTTATTTTATAATTTATAATTTAATTAATTTATGAGTTTACTCTAATTTTTAAATTAAATTTTTTATAGATAATGTGTAATTAAATTTATGACTTGATGTAATTATTCAAAATTTGAAATTTGCTACGTAATAATATGTTTATGCTACCATTGGCAATTAGGCATTTGAGTGCTATTATTTATTAGTTTTCACTAGAAAAGTCATAATCCAATGAGAGATATTGTTGAGTTGTACTATGGGAAGGTGATATAACTATGGGATGTAAAATTTATTGAACATAAATTACTAACATACTTTTAGGACCAAATATCTTGTATGAAAATCATAATTTTTATTATTATTATGTTATTTTTATTTATTTCAAGTGTTCATTAGAACTAACTTATATTTAAATATGTATAGTAACCTATAATTTAAAGGGTAAAACATTAGTAACTTAGAAGCCCATGGCTTTGATATACAAAATTTTATATCTTATTTGGAAATACTAAAATGCTTTTTACAAAGTTCATCTTTTGAGTCCATTGAGTTTTTGGGACATATTATAAGTAAAGATAAGATGATTCATATTAATTTATATGAAAATAAAAGCATTTTATTAGAAGAAATGAAAGATATAATTTGTGGTTTGATCTTGCCAAGGACTTCTGTCAATACAATATTCTCTAAATAGATTCTCAAATTATGTAAGCGTTAATAAAAATTCAAGATACCATATTTTATCTTATACCAATTTTCATAGAGTTTTATGTTTGTGTTCTTCTTATTATTATAAAGGTTTTTTATTAGTGTTTTGATTGTCATTCAGGAATTTGTAACCTTGAGTACAACTAATCAAACATCTATTGCTATTAATGATGCATTTCATTATTGGATTGATTCTTTTTTTAAAGAATATGGCCAATTAACTTATCTAATTTTCTTGTTGCACCTTTTTTTTAATGCCACTTAAGTTATTTAATGAAATATCTCATTTTTATTTTTCCCTTATGATATTTTAGACTTTAATAATTTTTCTTGATGTATTTTACTGAATAAACAAACTCTAATGTAAAGGATTAGTGCAATTAGTTTCATATGTTGCTTTAAGAAAGTTAGCCAAATCTATGGAAGTTAAATCACTTAATTCGTTGTAAATATAAGTATCTTTTTATTAAAAATAAGTTATTTGTGCCAAAAGCCTTTAGCTTAAATGAGACTTGATATTTCTTAAGGGCCTTGTGCTTTTTGGTTCCTTCAAGGTTCAATTTTTAATTTTTATATGTGCGTCTAATGATTAAATCACTCCTTCATTTATATTAAAAGAATAAGTTGTTTATTGTGTTCTAAGTGTTTAATTTTTACTTGAATTATTTTAAAGCTTTACTAAAGCTTTCTATGTACATTAGTTATTATATTTTCTAAAGAATTGAGCTCCTTTTATGCCTTTGATATTTTTCATATTTTCAATCATATTTCATTTGACAATTATTTCAACTTACAATGTACTTCTAACTATGACTACTTTACTTTTTGGATTTTTTTCCTTAACACTTGCTTTTTTTCTTTTAAGAAATAAAACTTGTTTATTTGTTCAACTGAAATTTAGATTCATTTTAACAAAGATTTTATGATATCAATGATAATAAAGTTGTTTTAGCTTTTGCACTTTAAATGTATATCACTTGATCTCTAACTAACAAAATAAGCAATTATGAAATTTACTTGAAAAGAACAATACTGAAAAGTACTTTATATATGAAATTTTATTATAAACCTTCTTTCTAAAGTACCTTATATGAACAATTAGTTTTCCTATTCCTAAGCTTAAGTAATTAGCAAACATTGGGTGGAAATTGTAATTAAGTTATCAACATAGTAATAGTCAAAGGAAGCTATATGGAATCTTTTCTTCTTTGCATATTAGAACAATACCAGTGGAGATTGATTAATAATTGGACATGATAGTTTCAATAGTAAGATAGTTTTAACTTTGATTACTATTTCCTTTTAAATATTAAATAGATGATAGATAAGAAATTTTTTTTCCTTATATAATCTAAATCTTTCTTAAAGTCCATTCCATGTTCTTCTTATATAGTAATGGGCTAATATTTCGACAAATTTTCATTGAAGGAGAGTTCATTAGTAGATCAAGTATCATTTTCATTATGCATCAGGTTACATCTTATCTTAGACTAGTCCTTTAGTTGTTTTAATGTTATTTCTTTTTAAATTATTTTCTTTGTTCACTCCAATGCACCTTTTTATGCACTTATTTATTTTTTTGTTCACTTTACTTATTTCTTTTGAAAGAATGGCATTTTCATGTGTGTTAAGTTTTACTTTTGATCAACTTTAATTATTGTAGTACTTGTGATTTACTTTTTCTCTTCCCTTTTCTTAATTTTTAAAAATAGTTTTTTTTGCATATTGAAAATATGCTTTTATTTTAAAAATAATGATTTTTCTACATATTGGAGACCTTTGTTTCTACTCTCAGGATTGCTTTACTTCTAATTACGTTCTTCTCTTTCCTTCTTTGAAATTTCTTAAATTTTCATCATCATTGATTTTCCATTCTTTTGTTAGCATTTTCTATTTTGGAATATTGAAATGTAATCAAACAAGCTACTTTGACTAGGTTCCAATCTTGAAGATAGAGATTGCTCAATCTCTTTTTCTTTGGCTATAAGTGAAAGAACTTGGCACATATAAGTAATTGTAATTTAATTTAATTAAAAATATAATTATTATTTTACTATTTAATTAGTATTTGATGTAATTAAAATGAGTATTTAATTACTTTAGAAATTTATTATAATTAAGTCTATAAAATACGAAATTCCCATTTGAAAATATGATAGATATTTTATTAATATTTAATTAATTTAAGAATTTACTATAATTAGTACTTAATTAACTTCTTGAATATTTTAGTCAATATCTTATTTATTTATTTTTTATGAAGATTTTTTCTATGCAATATTGCATATTTTTTATTCATTTATTTATTGATTTCTCCTATGAATATAGTAAACTCAAATTGCTTAAATGAATATCTTACTCTGTGTGTATTGGAACTGTAATTTTATTTTAACATGATGTATACTTACTCTACCAAAGTGCAATTGATTAATGCTCTTACACAGTTGTTGTTTAACTTTATTTATTTTATATTTTTTTTGTTTTTGTTATGGTTAGGCATTAAAGAAAGCTTTCGTTATCTATGTAGTGCTTGTGTTACTAAGAAATGTTTCTTTCTTTGCTTTCTTTGAATTGTATTCTTTGCTGAAAAACTTTACTTTAGTAAAAATGTTTGTCTTCCTCTCATTGTGTTATTTTCAATTTTGATATCTTATTCATAAGGGATAAATGTGTTTTGAACTTTTGATATCTCTATTGTCCAATTTAGATTATAGTTTTCTTGGAAGTTAATTTCATGGGTTTAAAATGTGATATTGAGGATTAGGTTTAATTTGCTAAGCCTTTACCTATAATGTTCAAGGGATTAATTGTTGTATTTATTATTAATTTAAACCTTATTTATTTGGTTATGATGCATTTGAATTCTTGAATCCCTATTTTTTGAATTTTTTTATTAATCCTATATTTGATTAATGTATGAATATATCATTACCATCCAGTTCTTGGTACCATTTCTAATTAGCTTATGTATTTCAATATGCATCACCATTATTTTACTTTATTTATGAAAATATGGCTTGAACATATTTTTTTTAATTTTGGGATTTGATTATTATTTTGAATTAAGCATGTTTACCTAAGTCTAGCATATCGTTCAATAGTTTACTTTCAAAGTTATAGGATAGATAGGTAACTTTTCACCATTAAAGGTGATGTAAATAGATAAAGTAATAAAATAATATTTAAAGATATGTATTTTTCTCCTTTGGACTATATATAATTTGAAATAAATATATGTGAAATTTCTTCAAAGTTATACTTTGGTTGCCTCCTATCCTATCCTATCCTATGTTATATAATAAAGAGCCATGCTTTCCATTGCCAAATGTCACTCCAAGATTGCCCTATTTAGCACTAAAACCATTTTGCTTTTTCTTTGTTTTTTCACTTCAATTGAGCTTCTTTCAAAAGTATTTGGGAAAAAATGGAGTTGTGATTCTATATTATGTCATATTCCTCTTGTAGTTAACAAAGAAAAGCCTTTTATAAAATAGTATTCAATTATGGTCTTACAAATATCAATTATGATTTTTCTTGATATTTGTATTCAATATGCTATATAGTTCTCTTATGTGTATGCATGAATAAAGATAAAGTTACATCTTTGATTGCTCATGCTTATCCTAAATGGTTTTCCATGAGTAAATTCTGCCTTTTCCTTATAATTTTTTTATATGTAGTACTTTTCTATTATCTTCATGTATTTTTTTATAATTCCTAATTATTTTGGTATTTCTTTTTTAGTTGCATCCCTAATCAATTTTTTCTAGTTTTTACTAGCATATTTCACATTTGAGTCAAAGTAGAACCAATTTTTATTCTAAAACAAATCAAGAACTAAAAACTTAATTAAGCATTTATTAAAAATTTGTTAAGTATAGATTAACTAATTTGATGTTACATCATATGACTATTACATAAATCTTTTCTTAATCAATGTTCTATATATTCCTTCTTTATATCTATGTATTGTTTACATTTGAATATCGAATCATGTACTCTTATTGTGATGGAATCTAAAGTTAGCTATTATCATTTTTATAACATTTGGATTACAAGAATCTTCATTTTTTTTATGCTTTTATTTTTGTCTTCCTATCATATTTAAACATAATTATGTATGAATGTAGAATGAATTTTAATACATGCTTGAGCTAATCTATAAATTTGATTTAATTTTTTAAATTTGTATTTTTAAATATCGATATATGCATCTTTTACTTCTTTTTGTTATTCATTATATGCTTGATGGGAAGGTTTTATTTTGTGATTTATTTCTTTTTTTTTTGTTCAATTATCTTATGAGTAGTAAAATTCAAATAGCAACAACTATATTAGTAGGCTATATACTATTGCTCATTGATACTACATGATTAGACTTATCCTTTAATGATGAAGCTTGAAGTACTTCCTCCTCTTTAGGTTAAATTGAATTGTTAAAATTTGTATCATAAGTGCTATTAAGGACCTTTTGTAGAATGCCACATTGTAGGTTCTTTTGATATTCTATTAGTTTATGATATCATACTTTATGGCTAATTTTATAATAGTTGCATTTACAATTGTACTTATAAATTGATGATGATTACTTACTTATATTATTTATAAATACATATTTATACATACATATAAGAAAGCACCTTTGCTTATTTCAAGGACCTTAGTTTATCTATTAAAGGGTAAAATAAGTTGTCATGTTAATGAAATTCATGTAAAACTAAGAATGAAATTTTCTTGGGTTTTGTTTATGTCTACTTTTAAGGTTTACTCATCCATCTAGAGAGAAAACATCTATTATGAATAGTAAGCATTCACTATTAAATATTATTTTCAATTAAATTAGGGCAATTTTAGCCTTTTTAGTTAGAGTTAGTCATAAATCCCTCTATGATACCTTAATACCCTAATCATAAATCGCTCTATGATAGCCTAATACCCATATCAAATTTGCTAAATAGCTTTGTGTTAATATGGCAATCACAATCGATTTACCTCCTTTAAAGTGTAAAATTCACTTGAGAAAGTAAAGTGCATCATTATGATCATTGATGTGAAAATTAAGAGAATGAATAATTATAAATTTTAAAATTATTTTTATTTATTATTATTTATAAAATCCTAAACATTTAATTTTTTTAATAAAAAATATATGATAATACATTTTACCCTTTAAAATGCATCATGTACTTTAAAGGAGCTCAATCCTAATAACAATAATTTCAAGTTGTTTGCTATTGTACTTCCTCACAATCTTCCTTAGTACCTTGACACAATTCTTTTCATACAAGAAAGTGGATAATTTATAAGGTAGCTTAAAAATGCAGCATGAGCAGTTTTATAAACTCATACATTAGCTTCCTTTTGCTAAGATATAAGCATTTTAAAGGATATTTAGTTCATGAAATCTTACATTTTTTGGAATCATATTCCTTAAAATATGACATTCCTATGTTTAATTCAATATAAATATTACTAGGAATATTTTCTCAGATTGCCAATTATATTATATTATTATATTTGGTTCATGTTTTATATTTTCAAAAATCTTATTAATTTTTCAAAAATAGCCCGATCCATTTTTTCATTATAAATTGTAATAAATCATAATTTTAATTAAAATTATATAAATATAGGCTTTTGATGACTTAATAAATTAATAATCTGAATTATTTTTAATTAAAACATAATAAATGATCTAAACTATAAAATATTAAAATTGTTAAGAATATAAAATTTTAATTTAATTAATTAACTTGGATCTTGAAGTAATTTAAATAAATTCAATGGAATTTTACTGAATGGTTTCATCATGAAAAGTCATAGGATTTCTTAATATCTCATAAGTAAGATCAACTAATTCTTGTCTATAATAATATAATTTAGTTGTAGCATAATTTTTAATAAAGTTGTAATTTTTCCATGAGCAGAAATTGACTAAGTAATTTACAAATACCTTATAAGCTTGTAACTTCTACCTTCTCTAAATCACTTCCACATTTTAAAACTTAAATCATTGGTGTAATAATCCCAACTCCAATCAAAACCTCTTTATATTGTTAACTAGAATTATTAAATAAATTACACAAGTTTTACATGTATTAACTTGTTTAATAAAAAAAATTGATCAATACAACATATTATTATTTGATCCAAATTTGGGTTAAGTTTATTTGAGATGTTTCTATCATTTGATATGATATGAATCTAATACATAAACCTAAATTGCCATTCTTAGCAAGAATATAAAAATTAAATTAAATTTTTATCATTCAACTTGTATTCATATAAAAATTATAATTTTTAATAAAATAATACATAAAACATAATTTTTTAAAAAATTATAAGAGTACATATTAATTTGCATTTTTATGAATTTTGAAATAAAAAAAATTAATGTTATTGTCATGACTTGCTTAGTTGTAATCAACATGGATTCCATCGTTAATATCCACCAATTTGTTTAACCTGATATGGTATCATCACATAATTGCAACTTTAATAATAGAATTCATTAATTTATTTTATTTTCATTAATTTATAGTGAGCATTAATCATAGGTTCTATTTAATATGTATGGAGTTCCTTTAGTGTAATGGCCCTGCCGTTAATAGGTAATGTAGAATCATTATAGCGTAAGAATACGGCTAGATAATTTTGATATGAACTTAGAATTACCTTAAATGGTCTTAAATTAATTCTTTACTAACTCATTGAAAGGATTTAAATTGATTTATACTCTTGTTTAACTTAATTTTACAAATAAAGCTAAGTCTGTTAGAATTCTGAAAATTTTTCTTAGTATGAGTGCCTTCCTTGTAGGGTTATATGAAATATGTATTATTTGAAAATAAAAAATTTCAGTAATTATTTCTCTTGTATTTTTGCATCAAAGAGTAATTTTTAATGAATTTTTGGAGACCTAAAAGGACCATTTTGAGAAGACGTTATTTTTAAAAATTTTCAAATTTTAACATTTTGAACTAAAACCTAAAATTTAGATTTTTATTCTTTAGAGTTTTGATTTTTTGAATTTTTTTAATCTAAATGGGGGGTATTTCTTTATTTACATTTATGTCTTAAGTAAATGAAGAGTAAAATGTTAAAAGGAAAATGAGGACATTTACCCTAAGAGTAAAATGTTAAGTTGCTGAACCCATGGCCTAGTTTGTTGAAACCCAGCAACCCATGACCCAGAAACCCTTTTTGACCCGAAACAAAAACTAACCCGAGACAAAACCCTAAAAATGAAATAGAACTTAGCAGTAACATGAAACACAGTAGCCATAACAGAACAGAGCATATGCATTCCTTCTCTTCTCAGCTCACTTCTTCTCCTTCCTTTTCTTCCACTTCTAAATACATGAGACAACCCCCTTTTCTTCACATTTTTGGACATTTTCTTCCATTTTCTCCTTATTTTCCCCTATTTCTTGCTGTAGTTTTTGAATAACAAGATTTTAGGGGGTTTTGGACAGAAGCTCCGAATTTTCTTCTCTTTTGCTTAATAAGATAATTCTCAAGCTTCATTCTCTTAATTAGGAGTTAGAATAGCTTAAATTAGTTAGTAAATAGTAAAGATTAGATTATTTTAAGGTTATGCATATAGTGTGAAATTTGGGAGTTTTATAATAGAGAGCTTGATAATGTAATTTGGTGTTAATTTATGTTTGAATTGTTGTTTGATTACTTGCTCGAGGTCAAGGAACATTTCTTAGTGGTATTGGTGGTTCAAGAAATGGGAAGAAATTAACTTGAGCATTTTAGCCATTTTATTAGTAGATAATGTGTATTTTCACATTTTTATATACTTTCCAAATTTCTCTATACTTTGAAATATTAATTTTAATTAATTTATTAATTATCATTACTTTCTATGCATTTTAATTCTATATATGTATAGAGCTCTAGGCACTCTTAGGATAAGCAGCTTAAAATTTTCTTGAGTTATAGTAAATAAGAATGATGTTAAAATGACTTTATGATGAGAAAATTAATTTATGTGGCTTATTTTGAAATGGTATACTATTGGTATCTTATTGTATAATGTTCTTTGAAAGATTATTGTGGATAAAGTGACAATGTGTTGAAGTTTCACATATACTTGTAAAATTTGATTTTTGATGAGTTTGGAATAATTTGATATTAGAGATATTGTTTGCCATGGTTGAAAGTCTTGATCAATTACTTGTGGTTGGAAGGAATATGGATTGAGGTTGATTTAAACTATTAATGTATGAAATGGTTTATTTCCAATACTTTTCTTATATAATTGTTATTTATATATATGTACATGGTGTTTTACTATTTTCATAAACTTATTTTGGGAGAATACTAGTTGGAAACTGTAACTAACGGCAGTGATAACGTTTGTTTGGTGCACCTTGGTTCGAACCCCAGTTAGCAGGGGAATTGCTAACCCTATGTGTCGGCTAACACATGTGGATTGGTTTATGGTAACTCGATAGGTTGCTTTTGAGCTGAGAGCTCTTTTGAAAGTATTAATTCATAAGTAGAATGCTTATATTTGTTAATCATAACTAGAAATCTCCTATCTTAAAGTGTGACTTTGGTGGTTTATGCATTTTTAAAACTCATTAACTTTAATTATGATTGCTTATTTATCATGAATATATTATACTAAAATTTTTTTACCATGATTCTATATCTATGATAATTTCTCATGATTTAAGAATCTACTATCTACTTCTTAGCTTGAACTTATGTTTTAATATTTTACTTCTAAGGGATATTTCCATTGTCATTTTGTCAAATATGATTGCATAACTTTTCTGATATTTTTTTTATATTGAAAAGTTTTTTAACTATTTTTAAGGAAAAGCTCATGCCATAGCTTGTTCCATTTCTATTGGAAATTCATATTATCTATTCACTGAGTCCATGACTCACTCTTTTTGTTGTAATATTTTTTAGATAGAGACTTGGCTCTAGGTTCGTCATCTGTAGCTCCTTAGAGAAAGTGGAACGTTTTTTTGTGGTGAGGCATACTTTGTTCATGTAGGCTTGATGTAGAACCTTTATGTATTTTTTTAAAAATTATAAATTTTGAATACTCTTAGATGTGCTCCATTAAACCCATAGGCAGGGCATGCTTCTGTAGACTTATATGTATGCATTTTGTTATATTTGCAAAGGATTGTTTGTTTACCAAACAATATGGATTTTATGTTAATATATATATAATTCAACATGTGAATGTTGAAAAATGAGGAAGTCTGTGTGGGACTTTGTGTATGTGAAAAGTTAGTACTTATGTTGGGTATATGCCCATTTGAGTTTGAAACAGGTTATAGGTTATCTTTCAATGTGTTAAACTAGCATGGCCTATATGATTATATTTTGCCCTAAGGTCATGCGCCGGTCATGACCCCTAGTTTTCGGTCGTGACACTTAGTTACCCATTGAGACCTATTCCAACTTCCTAGTTATTAGTAATGGTTGCTCAAGATACTCCTATTCTTGGATTGTAGGTGGTGATTAAGAAGCCTCTGCTTGTGCACCTGTAAAGCATGTAAAAACACAACAATAAGACTTGAAGTCTCAGTAAGTAAATAATTTACTTATCTAGTATATTTCTAATTGTAAATATCAATTAATATATAAGCAATTACAAGCACCACACAATATAGGGATATACTAAACAATGACTTAAAGTATATACATATACATATACATACATATATATATATATATATATATATATGTAATTTATAAATAGCAATCATTAATACCCTTATGTCTCCCAAGATATTATTCATGATGAACCCAACTTTGTTCTTCCCATCCCTCACTTGTTCATTGTTATATATTTCAATTTCTTTGAAATTCATCATCAAGTATTTACATCAAGTCATGTGTAAAGAAACCACCCACATCTCATCATAAACATTCATACATATGTATATTCAATCATAAAATATGAATTAAGGAAGAAAAATAATAATAACATGAATAAATATCAATGTTAAAGTTAATTTCTCATTAAAAGACTAATATGTAGTGTCTTAATTAATGAAACATAAAACAAGGACTTATGAATTAATATATATATTCCATGGCCTAGTTTTAATCATGAAATATGAATCAAGGAAGAAAAACAACAATAACATGAATAAATATCAAAGTTGATTTCTCATTAAAGGACTAATGTGTGGTGTTTTAATTAGTGAAACATAAAATAAGGCCTTGTGAATTGATTGCACAATTAATTCATAATGGCTTAGTTTGGTTTTAGACCTTAAAACGCAATAGTACAATTAATTCATGACTTAGGATTTACTTTTTAGCATTATGAATTGATTACACAATTGATTCACTCTAGAATATATTCTAGGTTTGCTATGAATTAATTATACAATTAATTATTTGGACTTGGATGCCTAGAATCAATTGCACAATCATTTCCTCCTTTTATATTTCCAAATTTTGCAAAATTTTAACATATTTCCTAAAGCTCTTCAATCAAGCCTTATGATATGCATAAAAAAATTGCTCCAATAAATTAATTATGACATATACTGAGCCAGATTTTAATACCAATTCTTGAAAATTTTAATAATTTACATAATTCCCCAGATTAATCATTATGAATTATAGCATGATATATTTAAGCAATATTATAGAAAATTTAATCCTCGAGAAGAAAAGAGAAGTTAATTATGAACTAGACTATACATAAGTTAATTGTAGCATCCATCATTGTAATTTATAATATGCTTCTACAAGTTGCACAAAATTAGATTCAACCAATATAAATCACAAATTGTCAAATCCCCTCTTTTAACTCTCAAAAATCTTGAAACACAATCATATAACAAGAAAAGGATAAAAGAATCACTCTCTTTAATGAAACTTCCATTCTAATATTCTTTAATAGAAAGACACTTTTTTATTGTGTTCAAATAAAGAGAAAATGTAGTTTTGTAAGTGTTTATAGAAAGAGGGACCCCTCAGTAAAATTAATTAAGTTAGGCTATGGATCCTATCCTATTACAGAATACATACTTAGTTTATTCATATTGGGCCTAAGTACTATATTAAACACCATTTATATTAAGTCTATATATATATTGATATTAATTAATTAATTCATAAATTATATGATGGTCCAAACTAGAAAATTCCAACACATATTTCCCAAAGCTCTTTGATTAAGCCTTATAATATATATATTAAGCATCATAATCCTATAACATTCAAACACAATAATAAATAACTATGACAAAATAAATAACTTTAGTTTAAGAGTTTGATATTCCCTGTACTTTCATTTTTATATTTTTTCAACAAATAAATTAATTTTTGCTATATATCTCAAATCTCTCATTAAAAATGTGTTATTTTTATATTAATATCGAATGTCCATTAAGATTTATCAAATGAAATCACATATAATGAAGCTATTCTTAACTTTCATAATTTATGTCACAAAGGAAAAAAATTATTTATTGTTAGTTTTCTTGTAGGTTAATTTGTATCCTTTTCTTGTTATGCAAGTTAAAAAAAAAAGGTAATTAATTAATGGTAATTTTTATTAGAAATTTCTTATAATGTAAATTTGGATAAAAAATAATTAATTAGTAATAGTTTCCTATTTTGAATTTTCTAATTGAAATTCATCAATGATAGTTTCCTATTGTAAATTTTCTTGTTATGTAAGTTAAGACAAAAGATATTAGGTTTTGCATGCAAAAAACATAGCCATGATTTAAAATTACTTCAAAATCTACTAATGATCAAAGCAAAAGAAACATAAATTAGTGATAAAAATACACCTTTATAGCTTAATTCTAAACTAAATTAGAAAAGTTTAATCCAAATCTTCTATGATTTGAATTATAAACATAGGTATAGATTGTCTTTGCTTCCACCACTATAAATGTATAATTAGCATAAATGCAAGAACACATAGCAAATCACTAATGCTCTAATAGAAAAAATTGTGAACACACAATTTAAATGTTAAATCACAAATGTTGTTTGATGGTAGCATCTTTATGATATTTACATAACTAATCAAATATTTTAATCAAATCAGATAGGTTTGCTTAACTCACAACACACTGTTGGGTAGGAGTTTTTGTTTCTAGTTTATAGCTACTCCTAACCTAACATAACTCCAGATGCTTTGTGTCAGATAAGAAAGCTAATGTTTCTATAATTTGAGTATAATCACTAGTGTATTAGTTATCAGTAATCTCTACCTAAATATACTTAAAGAGAGAAAAGATCATTAGGCTTCAATTATTGAACATGCCTAAATACGACTAGTCAATAATCAACCCATGTCCACTGTTCCCATAGTATATCCTAATCATATCGCATTATTACTTAGTAAAGCCAAATCATATTGGGCTTATCTTAATTAGAAGCTCTTGTCTTATTAAGAGAACCTAATTATACAATGACCTTAATATTTGATTCACTTTTTTATGTGCAACCTTGTAGGTTCTCATTATATTGATAGTAATCCTAAAATTCTATTTTAGTATAAAAAATAATAATGATATTTAGCAATATATCACCATCACCTAAGTAATAAGAATATTGGTAATTTGATGTAACCTTTTCATAACTAATGTTCTATATAGTTTAGTCTTTTTTAGTCTTGGATATTTATATCGAACTTGAGGCATGGAAGGCATTATCTTTTTCATAGTTTAATCTATAAGTTTCTTGGTTCCCAAGTAGACTAACTAAAATAAATGAATAAATATCATATATCGATCTACTTGAGCACAAGCAAGCATTTCATAATCTTAATTAAAAGGCTCATAAATATCACTCTTCCTATATAAGAGGGATAAAATTCTAACTAAATCATTCATATCCTTTTACATGATTCGTGATATACCTAATCTCCATCTCTTAAGCTAACTCTATTATAGGTGACATTATATAGCATCAAAGTACACAACTCCTCTTATAGGAAATCATAGTGACATGTGAAAGGATCACCTACATTATTATTACTATAAGAATTGTTTATGATATTTACATAATGATGTATGTAGCATTCTTATAATAGATCAATCCAATACATTTGTTATCTAATATATACCTATAAGTTGATTTGATATCTCATGTCCATAACTATAGTCATCAATCAAAATACATATTAATCTCAATATATTATTGTTATCCCAATTAACAATAATACTCGATTAAAGACATTATAGGAATAATATAAATTATTTTAAGAATAATTATTATATTTATTTATATTACACTGATATAGCATTAAATATAACAATTGATTAAAATGGCTTTATATAAAGAAAATGTAATATAGTGTATGCAAATGCTAATCATCCTATAATTGACTACTAAAGCATACACAAATGCTCTGTATATATAGATGATTACAATGAGGATTCTACATATTGGTTAAAAAAAGAAAAAAATCTTTTTATATTATTTTGATTGTCTTTATTTGTTTCTCTAATATTCTTGTTGTAGTTTCATAACTACTTATTGGAATTTAGCTTTGGAAATTCCTATTTGCATTCGAGTCATTCAATGGAATTCACAAATGAGCAGGTATCCTCCATCATAGTTGAGCAAGTAGCAAGGCAAGCAAGTTAGACCTTCAACCCTAGAGACAATTATATTATGCAATATCTTAATAATATGATATTGAATAAAGAGCAGAAATTCTTTAGAAATTACTTTTTAGAGTCAATTTCACAAGATACAATCAAGTAAATCTTAAGTAAGTATTTTATTATTTTTATTCAAGTATTTTTTTACTTTTTTATTCATAAGTGATTTGAAATTATATTTCTATTTCAGGATTATGGATTTAGACCATAACAAGTAGAGGTGATAAACAAATGTGTTATGATGATATGAATTAGATAAAAAATGGGTAAATCATTATTGATCCATTTATTCATTTATGACCTAATGTAAAATTTTAAATAGGTTATGAATGATTCATGACTTTTGGACATATGATTAACTTGACTCATCCATTTATCCATCAGCTTATTATTGTTTCATTTTTTATTATTTATGGTGATATTTTTTACCACTTTATTGTGTTTTCCATCACCATTGTAAAATAAAATTAGGCTATTAGAAATTGTAAACTAAACTTTTATTCTTTCTTTTATAATTCTAATTTTCTTCAATTTTATGATATAAATAATTTTTGTAATATCATATTTCTTAAAATTGAAATCTATAAATTAAATACAATCATTAGATCAATTAAATCAAGATTCATAGAAAAATTTATAATTAAATTGTGTATTTAAGAATTACATGACAGATTATTATATATACTTAGCATCATTTTTCAAAATTTCTAAAACTAACAATATGCCAATATAATTATGGGAACAAACCCAAGTGCAAATATTATTTTCACTTTGTAATAAATTTTATATAATATATCTTATAATTATAATTAATAATTTTTATTTATATTTTTTTATCACTTTTGAAAGTAATACTACAAGAAAAAAAAGTAACAAATCTTTAACTAATTAAATCAAGTCAAATTACCTTCATTTAATCTATACTTCATAACTTAGATTATTTGATCATCTTTTTAAAATTATTTTTTATGATATTCTATTAGAAGCTTATTAATACTGTTAAATTTATTTTCAAATATAATTTTTCTATAATGCAAATATAAGATTAATACAAGTGGTTAGATTAGATTTTACTTTCTTTATATGAAAATCAATATCATAACATATATAAGGATCTTTCTTTATATAAAAATCAATATCATAACATATATAAGTTAATTAGTATTATCAAATTTATTTTTAAATTTATATTTTTATATGATTTAAAAATGAGATTAATACATTTCATATATCATAACATATATAAGGATCGAATTAGTACTATTAAAAAAAATTTAAATTAATTTTTTATATGATTTAAAAATGAGATTAATACAAGTGGCTAAAGCTGAATAAAAATAATAAAAAACTTACTTGAGATTAAATTGATTATATCCTGTGATATCTTACTTGTTAGGTAACTTCTAAAGAAATTTTCGTCTTCATGCAAGATCTTATCATTAAGATATTTCATTATATTGTGGTCTTTGGGTTCAAAGATCCAATTCGATAGCTCTGTTATATGTTCAGCCATGTTGTGGATTGCTTGCTTATCTGAAGCTTGCACATCGGAATCATTCAAAGCTTACTTATTTATGAAATTATTCAAAATTTGGTTAGCCATATTTTAAATGCAAATAGGAATCTTTTCAGTTGAATTCAATGATGGGTTGTGAAGTAAAATAAGACTACTAAAAAAATAATTTATGAGAATTAGAAATTTAAATTACGATTGCGATCGCAATTGCAATTTTAAGTGATATGAATAAATATGAGAAAATATGACCATTGCAATACCAAATTATGAAATATTATAAATACAATTTAGTTTGCAATTGCAATATTGCAGTTGAGAACCATTTTTTAAATCCAATCCTTAACGAGAATTGAAAGAATGTAAATAGAATTCTTCTTATTTAACAATGAGTAGAATTCTTTTTCTAAAATCAATACATAGTGAGAGCTCCAAATAAAATTATAATTAACTTACGCTACAAGAAAATATACTAGAATCAATTACAATATGAAAATTCAAAATCAGAAACTATCACCTCTTTTTTTTTTAACTTGCGTGACAAGAAAACACAAAATAGGATAAAAATTAACCACAAGAAAATTAAAGATAAATATTTTTTTCTCTTTGTGAAAGCTGTGAATAGTTTTCATTATACATAATTTCATTTAATAAATCTTAATGGACATTCAACATCAATATAAAAAAATCACATTTTTGATGAGATATATGAGATGTATTACAAAAATTAATTTGTTTGTGAAAAAAATATAAAAATGCATAACTTTTTTATTGTAGTATAAATACATGAAATGAAAGTGATCAATTTTTTATCAAATATAAATTACTTAATAGGAAACAAATAAAATTTTATACGACTAAAAAAATTAAGAACATTCAATTATATATTAAATAATTTTACATAATTTTAATATTATTATATATGAATGATAGATACATATTTATATAAGTTTAATAATAATATTTTAGATCTAATAATTATAATTGTGATAAAATCAATACATATATATATATATATATATATATATATATATATATATATATATATATATATATATATATATCATATTTTTTTGATGTAAAATACTTTTATATAAGTGTTTTATTAGGTAATGATAATAATGATTATAAATTTATTTTTCTCATAAATGATCCGGTTTCGATTTTATATATAAAATATCAAAATTGTCCTTTTGCAGGATTTATTAAATAATTTTATCAACTTATAACAGGGTAATCTTATTATTTAATAAATTATTTTTTTAATTTTTTACTTTTACATCAAATTAAACAAAAAATTAATATTTTTTTATCATTTTCCCTATTTTCTATGCATCCAAATAATAAGTGAAAAAATAATTTTTTTATATTTTTTCCATATTTTTTGTCACCACTTTTAAAATCTAAACAAAGAGTTAAGTGTCGGTTCATGATTGTAAATGAAAAGAAGTAACTGGGTGGTAAATATTGTGATACGAAAAGAATAAGGTTTTGTGTTCGACATGATAAAGAAAATTCAAAATTGATATAAAGTAAAAATTCATCTCATATTGACTAATAAAATAAAATAATTTTATTTTATAAGAGAAATATAAATACATCTATAGAGGAACATGGGATTTGAGTCATAAGTTCATGTATATGATGTCTCTAAAATTTTGGGATAAAAACTTTCAGGCTTTCTCCGTAAGGGAGTATGCAAGATAGAATTATCCCAGGTGTTATGGATCAAGTGGTCATTGATGTTACCTTGAAGAATGATTGAAAATCAGTGGAATCAAACTAATATGAATTTAAAAGTTTATTAGATAAGTTGAGTTCATTAATTTAAATGAGTTGAATTTGAACCAATTGAATCACTAAATGTAAAATTTAATTTATGATTATTGCAACTTATTTTGTTTATGAACTAATCCAATAAATTGATTATATTTATAGATCAGACCACACAAGTTAATATTAAAGTTGAAAATTTACAAGTTTAATTTAATCCAAATTTAAATAAAAACTTTTGCTTAATTTAAATATGAGTTGGGTTTTGAAAAAATCCATTCTAGCCAAACCGAATTAGTTCAAAACTCAGCTTGTATTTCCTCTTGCTTTTAAGAATTATGCGTTACTTTACATTTTAGCTTTGATTTTTTTTTTAGGAAAAAGGAGTAACAAAGCTATTAATATACACATAAAAATTTGAAATTAAATTCAGATTGAAAAGAAAAAAGAGACTTTTAAAGAATCATTCAACGCCATTTACACCAAATAATCTTAATTTCTTTTTATATGAGTTTATTATTTTAATCAACTTTAATATCGGGACCCAAAAAAAATGTAATAAAGAAGTTATACTCATAGTGAACTGCTTGCTGAAGTTGCTAAACTTGTTCCATGTTAGCGGTAAACTTGCTGAAGTTATTTTAATCAAGAAAGCTTGCCGCAACTACAATGGGATAGCTGGGTAAGTAGCAGCCTTTTTTGACAAACAGTTTTCATCCATATACAAACATTACCGATTCTCACAATTAAAGAAGTGCTTTTATTTTCCATATTGGTGGATCCAAGGCTTCTAGTTATGTAGATCATGAGGTATCCTTTTTTTTGGAACAAAATGGTATAAGGCACCAAAATTTACTATTTATTTAATTTCAAATCCTGTCAAATAACAACATTCTCCTTTATAATCATAGAGAAAAATGACTCCATTATTGTTGTTGGAGGCTATGACAATCATGCTGTCATTTCTATTTTTCTTCTCTTTATCCTACTTTAGAAGTCTGCATTCTCTTTTCATGTATCCAAACTTTTGATAATAATAACACTTGAATTTGCTTTTGAACTTGGATCTTCCTCTAGATTTGGATCTACCATTTTGTTCTTTCTTTGACCCCTGATTTTCTACAACAAGGGCTTATGTGTCATAGACAATCATATCCTTCAAATGAGTTTCTTCATGGAAGAGATTATTTTTCACTATGTTTATTGTCACTTTTCCATCCAATGTTGAATTGGTTAATGAAATTACTAAAGAATTCCATGATTTTGGAAAGGATTCTAAATGTATCATGGCTTGCATATCATCATCATCCAAGCCTTATCCTATAGATGATAATTGTATTGTTAAGTCTTAAAACTCATTTAAGTGCTCTATAATTAACTATCCCTCCTTTAGTTTCAGATTCATGAGTTTTTCTCATTATGAAAACTCTTTCTTAGGCATTCTTTTTATGGTACATATTTTCAAGATTTTTCCAAAGAATTTATGGATTAGTTTCATTTGAGACTTGATTATAAATTGAGAGATTGACACACTGATGTATGATAGCTAGTGTTTTCTTCTTCATTATTTTTCATTCTTATTTTGACAATTTCCTTAGCTTGGTTACATCACCTCCTACTAATTCTTATAAATATTTACAATATAGGTTATCCTCCATTATGGTTCCTCGTAATGAATAATTTGTTGAATTTAATTTAACCAAGGTTTTAAAACTACTCTCCATCTTATTGTAATAACAATTGATAATGTATGAACAGTACCTAATATGAATAGGCAATTACAATAAAAAATGAGCAAACACAATAACCAGAGATAGTAAAACCAACCAATTAGTGGGGAAAAAATTAGCTAGTTGAGCTAAACTAGAGGCATAAAACTGGTCAATATAAATTACAAGCAATACAACTAAGCTCTTATACTAGTACTATATGGCACTACAAGAAATAATGGCAACACTAACGACACTTTTTGTGATGAAAAAAAAGCTGGTCATTGGTGATTCATGGCTAAACTTTTATTAATGACAAAGTTATAAGTGATGCATAAAAAATAATGGGTGCTAATTTTTCTAGATAAAAGTAATTTTGGTGGGAAAAAATACCCTTCAATGATGACAAATGTCGTTGGTAAGAATAATGGACTTTTACCAATGATAGTTGTCATCACTCAAAAGTGCTTTGAAATATTGGATGGGAAAATTCAATATTCGACAATGATTTTTATCATCATTGAAAGTTTCACTTTTACTAATGACTAATGTTGAGGGGCACAGGAAATTATGCCTTACTCTTCAGTGATGACAATGTTGTTAGAAAAAACATTTACTTTTAACGATGACAAAAATTATTGTTGAAAGTGATTACATAATTTCCCATACATTTGTTATTGATGAAAGTTTTTAACTTTCACTTTCACCGATGACAATATTGCCATTAAAGAGGGGCACAAGAAATTATACCCATAATATCCTATTTTATACTGATGACAATATCCAATGACCCTTCAATAACGATCGAGAATCTTGTCGTTGTTAAAGGGTTTGTCCATAAATACCCCCTAAGCACCATATGACTTTTATTTCATGCGAAAAAAAGGGATGTAGTAGAGCAAGAGATAAAATGAGTAGGGGTTTTATAATATTTTTTATAATGTAATATATTTTTCTATTTATATATTCTTGTAATATAGTATAATTTCTTATTTATTTATTTTTGAATTATTAGTTATTGTTGTTGGTTTGGCATTTAAAAAGTATTTGATCAATAGATTTATTTTATTGAGGTATGTGAATCAAATTGTATGATATTTTATTTGAATATGTAATTTATGAGGTGAATAATATGAAATGAATTTATTTACTTCGATGATATGATTACTTTGGTATGGAATAAATCTTGTTTCACTTTATATGTTATAAATGTTAAATGTGTTTATGTAGTTATGTTTTAATGTATAATTTATAAATATAAATTTCATTATTGTTATGTTACCGAGTAAAACTATAATTTTGTATAATATAATATGCATATAAAATATTTAGTTAGGTTAATATGAGATGAAGTTGTTATGATATTTTATTTACAAATTTTAGATTTTAGGGTTTAATTTGAAGTACAAAATTTTTAGTTACATAAAAATAATGTAAAGCATGAAATTAGAATGATTATATAAATATATTTTAAAAAATATATTAACATGAGAATAAGCTTTTGGGTATGTAATTAAAATTTTTCAATGAAAATATATAATTAAAAATTAAATGTTATAAATATATTTAATAAAAATATTATGAATATATGATTAAGATGTTTTGAAAGTTTCAAAAATTTAGAACAATTATATATGTAAAAAATAAAATTATATATTAAATAAGTTAGAAAATATTGAGATATTGAAAATAGAAGACTAAAAAAATATTAAATATATAAATAAATCATTTCAATAGATAGATTGAAAAAGTCAATATTTTTATACAACCATCAATAACAATAGATATTGTAGAAATAAACAATAATAATGATTATACAAATGCAAATATACCTTCTAAAAATGTAATGATTACATAAATATATTTGAAATAATATATTTATATGAACGTTAGGTTCTGAAAATGAAAATCACATTTGGGTTAATATAAATTAATAAATACATGTTAATGAAAATGTATTAGCATAAAAAATTCAAATCATAGAAATATATCTGAATAATTATATATTGAATATATAAATAAGGGATTTAAATAATTAAAAATAAATTTTTTTATGTATTCAATAATAACATTAGATATTACATAAATAAATAATAAGAATAAAAACTATATGTAAATTACACACAAAATAGCAATAATAAGATCATATATGATTATATATTTTAAGAGAATTAAAAATAATAAGGATATCATGATAAAATATAATGACTATTTTAACATATATTACATAATCCTTGTTAATATGAAAAAATATTTTTAAATATATAATTAAATATTGAAAAAATATAACTTGGTAACTATATTTTAATAAAAATATATAAATAAAAAATTTGAATCTTACAAATGTATTTAATAAAAATATTATGATGATATAAATAAGAATTTTTAAAAGATTGCAAGAATTTAAATTTTTACGTCATTAAAATTCTCATACAAAATACAATCCATATTGATTTAATGATTATATGATTATATAAATTTAAAAACTTTGAATGATTGAAAATTTACTAGTACTAAATAAATATACATCTTGTAAAAAAAGTTGAATTGTGCATCTTATAACTATAGTAGAGTATGTTCAAAAATTGAAATTCTAATTCTAAAATGTTAAACGTAACAACTTATATAGATATTTAAAGAATTCAACAACATAGACAATAATACACTTGAATAATAATACTTATAAAATGTCATAATGTAAGTTTAAGATTATTATAAATATATTTTTATAATAATTTTAAATAAAATTATATTTGCATTGTAAACTTAAACTCATTCAAAGGTTAGTTGATTTTTATATGTCAACCAACCCTTGAATTATCCCATAAAGTGGGATAGTTTAGGACATATCATGTAGTTATTATTAATAATTTATTTGGTTCTCACTTAATATTGTAGAAATTTCTTGGTATTCTCACTGTTCTCTGGGTGTGAACTATAACGATGTATTGTTTACACACTTGGAGAACTATGGAGAGATATTGCTGAAATTTCTATGTGTGAGAAATGATAAGCATTGATAAATTTACACAATCATAACTATAGAAATATCTCGAATAGGATAGGACCTTACCTTTTAGAATTGGAGTGATACGGTAGATTTATGACACATAAAAATATTGATCATAACACTTAGTTCCATAAGAAATTATCTTCTTCCTATTTAGTGGGACGATGTCTATAAAAAAAGTTAGATACATCTACAAGATTGCTTATCAGATGAGTATTGGAATAGATTTTATCCATTATACATAAATTAGGTACATCATGGTGAGTCGAATAGTTCAACTTTTAGGGGGACAAGGGGATATCTCCTAATGATAAGGATGATATGGTGGAATTATAAATGATTTCATTGGCTCTCGTGTAATTAAAGAAATAGTTTGGGATGAAGTAGAAAGAATGAGGATGTATCTGAGGGGGACATTAGATTGAATTATAGTTGTTGCAGTTTTGAACAAGTGGAAATAGAATTGTATCTGGGATGCATAACATTTCTAGCTTTGAATTTTCTAGTGAAACTCATGCACTTGAAGGTGCTATATAAGTGGACTAACGAGTTATTTGATGCTCTTTTGAAGTTATTGAAAAAGACATTTTCAAAAGATAATAAATTGCTAGAATCATATTATGATGCAAAGAAATGGCTCAATAAATTGGGGTTGGGCTATGAGTCAATCCATATGTGTCAATATGACTGTGCATTTTTTTAGAAAGAACATACTCTAAAAGATAACTATCTAACTTGTGGGGAGAGCCGATAGATAAACAAAAATATGAAAAGAAAAAAAGATGCTTTAAAAAGTGCTTCGATATTTTCTACTAACTCTTTAGCTGAAGCAATTATATAGGTTAAGGCATACTATAAAGGATATGATATGACATTATACTAAAAGGTCAACAAAGGATAGGAATACGATATTCTATTGATGGAGAAGCTTGATAGGAATTTAATAAGAGGCATCTTAATTTCTCCATAGACTTGTGAAATGTTAGGGTGGGCTTAAGTGTAGATGAATTTAATCCTTTTAGTGATAGAAACTTATTCTATAGCATATGACCAATGATGATAACTACTTATAACTTATCACCATGAATTTGCATAATCAATCTTTTTTTATGTTAACCCTATTAATACCAGAGTCGTAGTCACTAAGTAAGGATATTGATATCTTCTTAAGATTAATTGTAGAAGAGTTAAGACATCTTTGGGAGAGGAGGTTGAGACTTAGGATACTAATAGAAATATGATATTCAACATGTGGGCAACATTGTTGTGGACTATGAATGATTTTCTTTTACAAAGCATTACTTTTGGGTGAAGTGGATAAGGCTATAAAGTATACCCTACGTGTAACGATGATACTTTATTAATTCAAGTTAGGGGAAAATAGCCTATGTTGGCCATCATAGTTAGTTTCCAAGGAGCCACATAAAGAGAAATAGGAAGGAGTTCAATTGGAAGTCGAAGAGAAAAGCTCTTTCTCGTCTTCTTACTAATGAAATTATTATGGAACAAGTAGGTAAGGTGGCTCAGAGACTTCTTGAAAAATATGCTCAGTTTTATGAACTAAAATAGAAGAAGAATGCTGATAAATTTAATTAAAGTAAGAGAAATATATTTTTCAACCTTTAATATTGGCTCATAATGAACTTGAGGCACAATATTAATGTGATACATGTTAAGAAGAATGTATGTGATAGTATTTTGGATACATTATTAGACATTGGGCACAAAATAAAAGATATAAACAATGTCAGATAAGATTTGGCAAACATAAAGATAAAGCTATACTTGCATCTGTATAAGGAGAAAGGTCAGTTTTTCAAACCATATATTGTATACATGCTTAATCAGGATGAAAGAAAACAGTTTTGTCAATTTATAAAAAATGTGAAATTTCCTAATAGGTTTATTGAGAGTCTCAAGAAGAATATGACTAATCGTGATAT